>JAOWCC010000803.1:0-201131 GCA_030867875.1 Actinernus sp. WN-2022
ATGTTGGAATGTCGTCGACGAGCAATTGGACACCAATAGTGCAGTTGAAACTTGGAACCAACTATTTACGGATACAGCCAATCGACATGCTCCAATTAAAAAATCTAGAATCAAGGGTATACACGTGCCCTGGATGAATTCAGAGTTATGCAACGCCATGCAAGACCGAGATTACCACCACCGGAAGGCCATTAAATCAAAATCGTCATTCCATTGGTCCATGTACAAAAAGATAAAATCCTACGTAAACAACCTGGTCAAAAAATGCAAAGCTGATTACTATTTAAACCTTATTACTAGGAACAGGGGAAATAGCAGTGAACTATGGCAAACACTGAACGAAATTACTTTGCGAAAGACATCCTCAATCCCTTCATGTATTGAAGTCGATGGCGTACCACATACTGACTCAAAGTCGATTGCTGAAGTTTTAAATAATCATTTTTCAACAGTAGGATCTAAATTGGCTGCTAAAATAAAAGCAAGCCTTGATTTTTTCTATCCACGACCCCCTTCTGGTGAATCTATCGCAAGGTCTCGAAACTTTGTCTTCATTTCAATTGAAGAAAATTTTGTGCATAGGCAACTAAAAATGCTCAAGATAAATAAATCAATTGGCCTTGATCGCATTAGCGCCAGACTGCTGAAAGACTCTACAAGCGTCATAACTCCTGCTTTGACCAAGATATTCAGTCTTCTACATTCCCTTCTATCTGGAAATTTGGTAAAGTAACAGCTCTCTTCAAATCTGGTGATCGAAGCAACGCCAACAATTACAGGCCGATTACAATCCTCCCGACAGTTAGTAAGATCCTTGAGAAGGCAGTCCATGCACAAGTATATAATTACCTTATGGAAGAAAAGATCCTTACACCCAGGCAGTTTGGCTTCAGACCTAAACTCTCAACAGAGATCGCTCTTACCCATTTCACCGATACTATCCTTGGGAATATGGACAGTGGTCTAGTAACCGGTGCTGTTTTCCTGGACTTGTCAAAAGCGTTTGACACTGTTGACCATACTATTCTCTTCAATAAACTAGTAACAGCTGGCTTTTCTGACACAAGTGTGAACTGGTTCAAGTCCTATCTATTTAACAGAAGCCAAATCACCAACTTGGCAAATGTCTCTTCCTCTCCCAAGAAAGTTCCTGTCGGAGTCCCTCAAGGAAGCGTCTTAGGACCACTACTATTTCTTGTTTATGTAAATAACTTACCCTCATGTGTTAATTACTGCGAGGTGTCCCTCTATGCTGACGATACAGTAATTTACTGCTCTTCGACTAATGCCCAGGAACTTAAAGATAAATTGAACGCTGATTTTCTGTCCATATGTCAATGGTTTAACAGCAATCTCTTGACACTGAATACATCTAAATGCAAGTTCATAATTTATGGCAGCGCACGCAAGCTCAAGGATTTCAGAGAGGTTTCACTGACCATAAATGGCTCTGCTCTTGACCGAACTGACTCTTTTAAATATTTAGGAGTGACAGTCAGTCAGAACATGAGTTGGTCAGAACACGTGGATAGAGTCAGTAATAAAGTCAATCAACGTCTTGGCATCATCCGCCGGGTAAAGCATTTGCTGCCCTTGCATGCGCGGCTAACTCTCTATAAATCTCTTGTCCTTCCCTTACTTGACTATGCCGATATCGTCTGGGGAGATAAGAATAATACCGTCCTCATGGATCACCTTCAAGTTCTTCAGAATAATGCTGCTCGACTTATGCTCGACTTTCCCTCAAGCTCTTCTGCATCTCAAGTACTCGAACTATTAAACTGGAAACCACTGTACCTTCGACGGCGCTATCATCGCTGTATTACTATCTTCAAATGCTTAAATAGCATGGTGGACTTCAACTTTAAATTAAAGAAGAATCACGACTTTCATACATATAATACACGCCGTCAGCACAATCTACATTTACCATTCGCACATAGGAATTGGGGACAGCAGAAGTTTACCTACCATGCGCTATTAGACTGGAACTCTTTAGACTCTGAAGTTATACAATCAACTACATTATCAATTTTTAAATCTTACTGGCACATAACTTAATTTCATAATAAACCTTGTTCTATTTCTATTTTATTTCCACCATTTAACTTTCCTGTTTTCCATATATTAGTGAAATATATATTTTTAATACAGGACCTCCCTGAAAATCACAAATTGTGAGTGGAGCTTTCCTGTCAAAATATTATTATTATTATTATTATTATTATTAAGCATATTGAGTGGTTTTTAGTTTTTGTCAGAAAACCAAGATTTTTTGCCTACCCGGTCTGGCCAAAATAATCCAGATTTGATCATTTTTAAAGATGTTAATATTTTCTTTCCAACTTAGTCCATTGAAGTTCTGAAGCTACTAGGAGATTCTTTAAGATCATTTTGAAACGTATATTAGTTTTTAAATTTGCGTTCTACATTTTCATATTTTTGCATTAAATAAGTACCGATTTGTATATTTATTTTATATTTTTATTTTATCAATTTTTAACTATTATTATTGTTATTAGACAATGTATTGTAAAGCGCTTAGGGCAGTTATATGAATACCTTTTTGCGCACAGAGGTCGGGAATGATTTAAACTTTCAAAATCATTCTAGCCTTTATTCACATTCGAGCTTCCTAATTATGTGCCAAATCGTACATTTCATAAGCATGTTTTCAAATTCCTCACGTGTATTCAGTCACCCGTTATTATTAATATTAAAAGCAGAGTAACGTGTTTCTGTTTATTGTCAGGGTCAACGTTGGTTTGTTTTGTTCAACTCCTGCAGTAGCTTTAGCCCGTGCTGTTCCCAGGAAGGTTGCCATGGAAATGCTGTTGACTGGAGTTTCCATCACGGCACAAGGTAAAACGGTTCTGTCTTTTTAGAGCTTTGGTTCTCTTGGTCAAAAGAGTCTTTCTCCAATTTAGGATAACAATTTCAAATGTGCTAAATTTACTTTAATCCTCATCAAGCTTGAAATTAGTATTGCACAAGACTTACAGGGTTTTCGGTAGTTTTTGATTTTGTAGTGAACATTTCTACCAGAAGACCATGGACTTCTGATACTACTAAGAATCGTTAAGGCTTATTAGGCCTGCACCTGATCCTGCTAATGACCCGAGCATATTCTCCACACACCTTGCTACAATGTCTCAATTCTCTTTCAGAAATTTAGGTTAATAATTTAAATGTAGCTTAATACAAATGTAGCTAATATAAAACCGATTGCTTGATATTACAATAATTATAAAATTATGAAATATAAGTTATAAAATATGCTCATGAAACTACGTTCTTAATACAAAGGATAATAATAAAATAAATTACGACTATAAGACTTTAACTAGAATGGTCTGGCCAAAAACATCCAGATTTGACCATTTTTGACCATTTTTGAATATGTTCATTTTTTCTTTCCAATTCTTTCTCTAATTTAGACCATTGATGTTAGGAAGCTACTTGGAGATCGTTTGAGATCATTTTGAAGCATATTGAGTGGTTTTTAGTTTTTGTCAGAAATCCACAATTTTTTGCCAAAATAATCCAGATTTGATCATTTTTGATTATGTTCATTTATTCTTTCCAGTTCTTTCTCTAACTTAGTCCATTGATGTTAGGAAGCTACTTGGAGATTGTTTGAGATCATTTTGAAGCATATTGAGTGGATTTTAGTTTTTGTGAGAAATTCAAGATTTTTTGCCTACCCGGTCTGGCCAAAATAATCCAGATTTGATCATTTTTGAAGATGTTCATTTTTTCTTTCCAACTTAGTCCATTGAAGTTCTGAAGCTACCAGGAGATTCTTTAAGATCATTTTGAAGCATATTGAGTGGTTTTTAGTTTTTGTGAGAAATCCAATATTTTTCGCCTACCCGGTCTGGCAAAAAAATACAGGTTTGACCATTTTTGAATATGTTCATTTTTTCTTTCCAATTCTTTCTCTAACTTAGTCCATTGATGTTATGAAGCTACTTGGAGATTGTTTGAGATCATTTTGAAGCATATTGAGTGGTTTTTAGTTTTTGTGAGAAATCCAAGATTTTTTGCCAAAATAATCCAGATTTGATCATTTTTGAAGATGTTCATTTTTTCTTTCCAACTTAGTCCATTGAAGTTCTGAAGCTACCAGGAGATTCTTTAAGATCATTTTGAAGCATATTGAGTGGTTTTTAGTTTTTGTGAGAAATCCAAGATTTTTTGCCTACCCGGTCTGGCAAAAAAAAATCCATATTTGACCATTTTTGATTATGTTCATTTATTCTTTCCAGTTATTTCTCTAACTTAGTCCATTGATGTTAGGAAGCTACTTGGAGATTGTTTGAGATCATTTTGAAGCATATTGAGTGGTTTTTAGTTTTTTGTGAGAAATCCAATATTTTTCGCCTACCCGGTCTGGCAGAAAAATACAGGTTTGACCATTTTTGAATATGTTCATTTTTTCTTTCCAATTCTTTCTCTAACTTAGTCCATTGATGTTATGAAGCTACTTGGAGATTGTTTGAGATCATTTTGAAGCATATTGAGTGGTTTTTAGTTATTATCAGAAATCCAAGATTTTTTGCCAAAATAATCCAGATTTGATCATTTTTGAAGATGTTCATTTTTTCTTTCCAACTTAGTCCATTGAAGTTCTGAAGCTACCAGGAGATTCTTTAAGATCATTTTGAAGCATATTGAGTGGATCTTATTTTTTTTGAGAAATTCAAGATTTTTTGCCTACCCGGTCTGGCCAAAATAATCCAGATTTGATCATTTTTGAAGATGTTCATTTTTTCTTTCCAACTTAGTCCATTGAAGTTCTGAAGCTACCAGGAGATTCTTTAAGATCATTTTGAAGCATATTGAGTGGTTTTTAGTTTTTGTGAGAAATCCAATATTTTTCGCCTACCCGGTCTGGCACAAAAATCCAGGTTTGACCATTTTTGAATATGTTCATTTTTTCTTTCCAATTCTTTCTCTAACTTAGTCCATTGATGTTATGAAGCTACTTGGAGATTGTTTGAGATCATTTTGAAGCATATTGAGTGGTTTTTAGTTTTTATCAGAAATCCAAGATTTTTTGCCAAAATAATCCAGATTTGATCATTTTTGAAGATGTTCATTTTTTCTTTCCAACTTAGTCCATTGAAGTTCTGAAGCTACCAGGAGATTCTTTAAGATCATTTTGAAGCATATTGAGTGGATCTTATTTTTTTTGAGAAATTCAAGATTTTTTGCCTACCCGGTCTGGCCAAAATAATCCAGATTTGATCATTTTTGAAGATGTTCATTTTTTCTTTCCAACTTAGTCCATTGAAGTTCTGAAGCTACCAGGAGATTCTTTAAGATCATTTTGAAGCATATTGAGTGGTTTTTAGTTTTTGGGAGAAATCCAATATTTTTCGCCTACCCGGTCTGGCAAAAAAATCCAGGTTTGACCATTTTTGAATATGTTCATTTTTTCTTTCCAATTCTTTCTCTAACTTAGTCCATTGATGTTATGAAGCTACTTGGAGATTGTTTGAGATCATTTTGAAGCATATTGAGTGGTTTTTAGTTTTTATCAGAAATCCAAGATTTTTTGCCAAAATAATCCAGATTTGATCATTTTTGAAGATGTTCATTTTTTCTTTCCAACTTAGTCCATTGAAGTTCTGAAGCTACCAGGAGATTCTTTAAGATCATTTTGAAGCATATTGAGTGGTTTTTAGTTTTTGTAAGAAATCCAAGATTTTTTGCCTACCCGGTCTGGCAAAAAAAATCCATATTTGACCATTTTTGATTATGTTCATTTATTCTTTCCAGTTATTTCTCTAACTTAGTCCATTGATGTTAGGAAGCTACTTGGAGATTGTTTGAGATCATTTTGAAGCATATTGAGTGGTTTTTAGTTTTTGTGAGAAATCCAATATTTTTCGCCTACCCGGTCTGGCAAAAATAATCCAGATTTGATCATTTTTGAAGATGTTCATTTTTTCTTTCCAACTTAGTCCATTGATGTTAGGAAGCTACTTGGAGATTGTTTGAGTACATTTTGAAGCATATTGAGTGGTTTTTAGTTTTTGTCAGAAATCCAATATTTTTCGCCTACCCGGTCTGGCAAAAAAATCCAGGTTTGACCATTTTTGAATATGTTCATTTTTTCTTTCCAATTCTTTCTCTAACTTAGTCCATTGATGTTATGAAGCTACTTGGAGATTGTTTGAGATCATTTTGAAGCATATTGAGTGGTTTTTAGTTTTTATCAGAAATCCAAGATTTTTTGCCAAAATAATCCAGATTTGATCATTTTTGAAGATGTTCATTTTTTCTTTCCAACTTAGTCCATTGAAGTTCTGAAGCTACCAGGAGATTCTTTAAGATCATTTTGAAGCATATTGAGTGGTTTTTAGTTTTTGTGAGAAATCCAAGATTTTTTGCCTACCCGGTCTGGCGAAAAAATCCAGGTTTGACCATTTTTGAATATGTTCATTTTTTCTTTCCAATTCTTTCTCTAACTTAGTCCATTGATGTTAGGAAGCTACTTGGAGATTGTTTGAGATCATTTTGAAGCATATTGAGTGGTTTTTAGTTTTAGTGAGAAATCCAAGATTTTTTGCCTACCCGGTCTGGCCAAAATAATCCAGATTTGATCATTTTTGAAGATGTTCATTTTTTCTTTCCAACTTAGTCCATTGAAGTTCTGAAGCTACCAGCAGATTCTTTAAGATCATTTTGAAGCATATTGAGTGGTTTTTAGTTTTTGTGAGAAATCCAATATTTTTCGCCTACCCGGTCTGGCCAAAAAAATCCATATTTGACCATTTTTGATTATGTTCATTTATTCTTTCCAGTTATTTCTCTAACTTAGTCCATTGATGTTATGAAGCTACTTGGAGATTGTTTGAGATCATTTTGAAGCATATTGAGTGGTTTTTAGTTATTATCAGAAATCCAAGATTTTTTGCCAAAATAATCCAGATTTGATCATTTTTGAAGATGTTCATTTTTTCTTTCCAACTTAGTCCATTGAAGTTCTGAAGCTACCAGGAGATTCTTTAAGATCATTCATACGCGCGCTAATGGTGGATGGTTATGGTCTTTTTCAGCTTTCCAATATTTTTACTTTTTCTGCTACAGTTCTTTACTTTTTCTTAACTTCAGCTCGTACTTCTACGTCTAAAGGTTAGTTTTATGTATCTCGCGTATTTTGTTAGTGTTTTTCCATATTTTTCATCTTTAAAATTCAGTTTTCTATTTCGGTAGTCGGTACCTTCTAGCTGTTTTACTTATATAATTATCTACTCTTCTTCATTAATTGCCCTCTTGATTTATTGATCCACTGTCTTAAGACATAGTACACTGCCTTAAAATCGTTTACATTTCTGTCTTTATTTATTATTATCTTTCTCATTCTTGTTTTCCTACTTTTACTCTTCAGTCATTTTACTTTCATTATACTAGTGCATTTTCGTTCGCGTATTACTTCCCTTTTCCATTATTATCTTTCTCATACTACAGTTAGTTCATCCTCACACTGCGACACTCAGTTTCCTTCTACTTTTTTAATCATTAATTAGCTTCATTGTTCATCTCAGTAGGGTTAGGGTTTTTCACTAGTCATAGTTATACGATTATTTTTTTGTTTCGTTTATTTCTCATACATATTTGAATTTTGGAAGAGCATAATAACCATTCTTGCAATCTTTTTTGTTTGTTTTTCCTTTTGTTTTCCATCTCTATTTATTATTATTATCGGTTTCATTATACTGCAACGGTTTTGACTGTTATTATCATTCTCTTTTCGTTACATTTTGAATTTTCAAAACATATTCCATGAGCTCGATCATAACCGTCCTTGTGGCGCGCGCTGTAAATTACAACGGATACTATAACAACGTCAGCAAAGTGACAGCATGATGACTGGAAGTGCTTTGCGCCACGTGTTACTCAACCTCGTCTTGTACCTGTGTTTCTCAAACCTGAAGCACTCCAACAGTTCCAGGCGCAATGACTGTCAAATTTTCTATGCCGTTTGTGAAGTCTCTCGTCCAAACACCTGTGGCTCTGTTCCCTCAACTCACCCCAAAAAGACTACAATGAGATCTACCTCAACACTACTGCTATGTGGATGCCGCCTGGTTCAGAAATATTCCTTGGCGATCTTATTAATCTGTCTGTCTAACGATGTATCTCCTAACCCTGGCCCATCTACTAACGGATCGTCAGTTGCTGACTTTCCTACTACGCGCGGTCTTAAAGTCGGTCATCTGAACGTCCGAAGTATCATCAACAAGATGGATTCTGTGCGACTTTTATTGAAAGAGAAGCCCTTTGACGTACTCACAATGTCTGAAACGTGGCTTCACCCGAACATTCTTGATAACGAAATTTATGTCCCTGGTTATACAGTTACCAGACAGGATAGGAATGGAAAACCTGGTGGAGGTACGCTCGCTTTTGTTAGATGGCATTCCCTATCGATCAAGAAGTGACTTACAGAACACTAACATTGAGTCATGCGTAGTTGAGATTACTCGTCCTAAAGCAAAGAAACTCATTATATTCACAATATACAGAGCCCCAGACCAAACACTGGACGGTTTTCTTAATGATCTCAACACCGCTTTATCATTACTCCCATCACAAGCTGAGATAATATTACTTGGTGATTTCAATGTTAATTTTTTGACTTCAAATACTGACTCATCAAGGCCATTGAAACAGAAGCTCGTTAGACTTACAAATCAACATAACTTAGTACAGCTTATTGACAAGCCTACGAGAATATCCGAGAACTCATCCACGGCAATTGACCTGTTGTTCGTTAACAACAATCATCGCATAGTCGATTCTGGAGTTATTCACATAAATTTGAGTGATCACTCACTCATTTACTGTGTCATCAAAGTGGGTGTTCCTCGGGCCCCTTGCAGGGTTATAGAGTATCGATCGTACAAGCACTACTCAAGGGAGTCGTTCCTGAGTGAACTCAGAGACATATGTTGGAATGTCGTCGACGAGCAATTGGACACCAATAGTGCAGTTGAAACTTGGAACCAACTATTTACGGATACAGCCAATCGACATGCTCCAATTAAAAAATCTAGAATCAAGGGTATACACGTGCCCTGGATGAATTCAGAGTTATGCAACGCCATGCAAGACCGAGATTACCACCACCGGAAGGCCATTAAATCAAAATCGTCATTCCATTGGTCCATGTACAAAAAGATAAAATCCTACGTAAACAACCTGGTCAAAAAATGCAAAGCTGATTACTATTTAAACCTTATTACTAGGAACAGGGGAAATAGCAGTGAACTATGGCAAACACTGAACGAAATTACTTTGCGAAAGACATCCTCAATCCCTTCATGTATTGAAGTCGATGGCGTACCACATACTGACTCAAAGTCGATTGCTGAAGTTTTAAATAATCATTTTTCAACAGTAGGATCTAAATTGGCTGCTAAAATAAAAGCAAGCCTTGATTTTTTCTATCCACGACCCCCTTCTGGTGAATCTATCGCAAGGTCTCGAAACTTTGTCTTCATTTCAATTGAAGAAAATTTTGTGCATAGGCAACTAAAAATGCTCAAGATAAATAAATCAATTGGCCTTGATCGCATTAGCGCCAGACTGCTGAAAGACTCTACAAGCGTCATAACTCCTGCTTTGACCAAGATATTCAGTCTTCTACATTCCCTTCTATCTGGAAATTTGGTAAAGTAACAGCTCTCTTCAAATCTGGTGATCGAAGCAACGCCAACAATTACAGGCCGATTACAATCCTCCCGACAGTTAGTAAGATCCTTGAGAAGGCAGTCCATGCACAAGTATATAATTACCTTATGGAAGAAAAGATCCTTACACCCAGGCAGTTTGGCTTCAGACCTAAACTCTCAACAGAGATCGCTCTTACCCATTTCACCGATACTATCCTTGGGAATATGGACAGTGGTCTAGTAACCGGTGCTGTTTTCCTGGACTTGTCAAAAGCGTTTGACACTGTTGACCATACTATTCTCTTCAATAAACTAGTAACAGCTGGCTTTTCTGACACAAGTGTGAACTGGTTCAAGTCCTATCTATTTAACAGAAGCCAAATCACCAACTTGGCAAATGTCTCTTCCTCTCCCAAGAAAGTTCCTGTCGGAGTCCCTCAAGGAAGCGTCTTAGGACCACTACTATTTCTTGTTTATGTAAATAACTTACCCTCATGTGTTAATTACTGCGAGGTGTCCCTCTATGCTGACGATACAGTAATTTACTGCTCTTCGACTAATGCCCAGGAACTTAAAGATAAATTGAACGCTGATTTTCTGTCCATATGTCAATGGTTTAACAGCAATCTCTTGACACTGAATACATCTAAATGCAAGTTCATAATTTATGGCAGCGCACGCAAGCTCAAGGATTTCAGAGAGGTTTCACTGACCATAAATGGCTCTGCTCTTGACCGAACTGACTCTTTTAAATATTTAGGAGTGACAGTCAGTCAGAACATGAGTTGGTCAGAACACGTGGATAGAGTCAGTAATAAAGTCAATCAACGTCTTGGCATCATCCGCCGGGTAAAGCATTTGCTGCCCTTGCATGCGCGGCTAACTCTCTATAAATCTCTTGTCCTTCCCTTACTTGACTATGCCGATATCGTCTGGGGAGATAAGAATAATACCGTCCTCATGGATCACCTTCAAGTTCTTCAGAATAATGCTGCTCGACTTATGCTCGACTTTCCCTCAAGCTCTTCTGCATCTCAAGTACTCGAACTATTAAACTGGAAACCACTGTACCTTCGACGGCGCTATCATCGCTGTATTACTATCTTCAAATGCTTAAATAGCATGGTGGACTTCAACTTTAAATTAAAGAAGAATCACGACTTTCATACATATAATACACGCCGTCAGCACAATCTACATTTACCATTCGCACATAGGAATTGGGGACAGCAGAAGTTTACCTACCATGCGCTATTAGACTGGAACTCTTTAGACTCTGAAGTTATACAATCAACTACATTATCAATTTTTAAATCTTACTGGCACATAACTTAATTTCATAATAAACCTTGTTCTATTTCTATTTTATTTCCACCATTTAACTTTCCTGTTTTCCATATATTAGTGAAATATATATTTTTAATACAGGACCTCCCTGAAAATCACAAATTGTGAGTGGAGCTTTCCTGTCAAAATATTATTATTATTATTATTATTATTATTATTAAGCATATTGAGTGGTTTTTAGTTTTTGTCAGAAAACCAAGATTTTTTGCCTACCCGGTCTGGCCAAAATAATCCAGATTTGATCATTTTTAAAGATGTTAATATTTTCTTTCCAACTTAGTCCATTGAAGTTCTGAAGCTACTAGGAGATTCTTTAAGATCATTTTGAAACGTATATTAGTTTTTAAATTTGCGTTCTACATTTTCATATTTTTGCATTAAATAAGTACCGATTTGTATATTTATTTTATATTTTTATTTTATCAATTTTTAACTATTATTATTGTTATTAGACAATGTATTGTAAAGCGCTTAGGGCAGTTATATGAATACCTTTTTGCGCACAGAGGTCGGGAATGATTTAAACTTTCAAAATCATTCTAGCCTTTATTCACATTCGAGCTTCCTAATTATGTGCCAAATCGTACATTTCATAAGCATGTTTTCAAATTCCTCACGTGTATTCAGTCACCCGTTATTATTAATATTAAAAGCAGAGTAACGTGTTTCTGTTTATTGTCAGGGTCAACGTTGGTTTGTTTTGTTCAACTCCTGCAGTAGCTTTAGCCCGTGCTGTTCCCAGGAAGGTTGCCATGGAAATGCTGTTGACTGGAGTTTCCATCACGGCACAAGGTAAAACGGTTCTGTCTTTTTAGAGCTTTGGTTCTCTTGGTCAAAAGAGTCTTTCTCCAATTTAGGATAACAATTTCAAATGTGCTAAATTTACTTTAATCCTCATCAAGCTTGAAATTAGTATTGCACAAGACTTACAGGGTTTTCGGTAGTTTTTGATTTTGTAGTGAACATTTCTACCAGAAGACCATGGACTTCTGATACTACTAAGAATCGTTAAGGCTTATTAGGCCTGCACCTGATCCTGCTAATGACCCGAGCATATTCTCCACACACCTTGCTACAATGTCTCAATTCTCTTTCAGAAATTTAGGTTAATAATTTAAATGTAGCTTAATACAAATGTAGCTAATATAAAACCGATTGCTTGATATTACAATAATTATAAAATTATGAAATATAAGTTATAAAATATGCTCATGAAACTACGTTCTTAATACAAAGGATAATAATAAAATAAATTACGACTATAAGACTTTAACTAGAATGGTCTGGCCAAAAACATCCAGATTTGACCATTTTTGACCATTTTTGAATATGTTCATTTTTTCTTTCCAATTCTTTCTCTAACTTAGACCATTGATGTTAGGAAGCTACTTGGAGATCGTTTGAGATCATTTTGAAGCATATTGAGTGGTTTTTAGTTTTTGTCAGAAATCCACAATTTTTTGCCAAAATAATCCAGATTTGATCATTTTTGATTATGTTCATTTATTCTTTCCAGTTCTTTCTCTAACTTAGTCCATTGATGTTAGGAAGCTACTTGGAGATTGTTTGAGATCATTTTGAAGCATATTGAGTGGATTTTAGTTTTTGTGAGAAATTCAAGATTTTTTGCCTACCCGGTCTGGTCAAAATAATCCAGATTTGATCATTTTTGATTATGTTCATTTATTCTTTCCAGTTCTTTCTCTAACTTAGTCCATTGATGTTAGGAAGCTACTTGGAGATTGTTTGAGATCATTTTGAAGCATATTGAGTGGTTTTTAGTTTTTATCAGAAATCCAAGATTTTTTGCCAAAATAATCCAGATTTGATCATTTTTGAAGATGTTCATTTTTTCTTTCCAACTTAGTCCATTGATGGTAGGAAGCTACTTGGAGATTGTTTGAGATCATTTTGAAGCATATTGAGTGGTTTTTAGTTTTTGTGAGAAATCCAATATTTTTCGCCTACCCGGTCTGGTAAAAAAATCCAGGTTTGACCATTTTTGAAGATGTTCATTTTTTCTTTCCAACTTAGTCCATTGAAGTTCTGAAGCTACCAGGAGATTCTTTAAGATCATTTTGAAGCATATTGAGTGGTTTTTAGTTTTTGTGAGAAATCCAATATTTTTCGCCTACCCGGTCTGGCACAAAAATCCAGGTTTGACCATTTTTGAATATGTTCATTTTTTCTTTCCAATTCTTTCTCTAACTTAGTCCATTGATGTTATGAAGCTACTTGGAGATTGTTTGAGATCATTTTGAAGCATATTGAGTGGTTTTTAGTTTTTATCAGAAATCCAAGATTTTTTGCCAAAATAATCCAGATTTGATCATTTTTGAAGATGTTCATTTTTTCTTTCCAACTTAGTCCATTGAAGTTCTGAAGCTACCAGGAGATGCTTTAAGATCATTTTGAAGCATATTGAGTGGTTTTTAGTTTTTGTCAGAAATCCAAGATTTTTTGCCTACCCGGTCTGGCAAAAAAATCCAGTATTGACCATTTTTGAATATGTTCATTTTTTCTTTCCAATTCTTTCTCTAACTTAGTCCATTGATGTTAGGAAGCTACTTGGAGATTGTTTGAGATCATTTTGAAGCATATTGAGTGGTTTTTAGTTTTTGTCAGAAATCCAAGATTTTTTGCCAACCCGGTCTGGCCAAAATAATCCAGATTTGATCATTTTTGAAGATGTTCATTTTTTCTTTCCAACTTAGTCCATTGAAGTTCTGAAGCTACCAGGAGATTCTTTAAGATCATTTTGAAGCATATTGAGTGGTTTTTAGTTTTTGTGAGAAATCCAAGATTTTTGCCTACCCGGTCTGGCAAAAAAATCCAGATTTGACCATTTTTGATTATGTTCATTTATTCTTTCCAGTTCTTTCTCTAACTTAGTCCATTGATGTTAGGAAGCTACTTGGAGATTGTTTGAGATCATTTTGAAGCATATTGAGTGGTTTTTAGTTTTTGTCAGAAATCCAAGATTTTTTGCCAAAATAATCCAGATTTGATCATTTTTGAAGATGTTCATTTTTTCTTTCCAACTTAGTCCATTGAAGTTCTGAAGCTACCAGGAGATTCTTTAAGATCATTTTGAAGCATATTGAGTGGTTTTTAGTTTTTGGGAGAAATCCAATATTTTTCGCCTACCCGGTCTGGCAAAAAAATACAGGTTTGACCATTTTTGAATATGTTCATTTTTTCTTTCCAACTTAGTCCATTGAAGTTCTGAAGCTACCAGGAGATTCTTTAAGATCATTTTGAAGCATATTGAGTGGTTTTTAGTTTTTGTGAGAAATCCAATATTTTTCGCCTACCCGGTCTGGCAAAAAAATCCAGGTTTGACCATTTTTGAATATGTTCATTTTTTCTTTCCAGTTCTTTCTCTAACTTAGTCCATTGATGTTAGGAAGCTACTTGGAGATTGTTTGAGATCATTTTGAAGCATATTGAGTGGTTTTTAGTTTTTATCAGAAATCCAAGATTTTTTGCCAAAATAATCCAGATTTGATCATTTTTGAAGATGTTCATTTTTTCTTTCCAACTTAGTCCATTGATGTTAGGAAGCTACTTGGAGATTGTTTGAGTACATTTTGAAGCATATTGAGTGGTTTTTAGTTTTTGTCAGAAATCCAATATTTTTCGCCTACCCGGTCTGGCAAAAAAATCCAGGTTTGACCATTTTTGAATATGTTCATTTTTTCTTTCCAATTCTTTCTCTAACTTAGTCCATTGATGTTATGAAGCTACTTGGAGATTGTTTGAGATCATTTTGAAGCATATTGAGTGGTTTTTAGTTTTTATCAGAAATCCAAGATTTTTTGCCAAAATAATCCAGATTTGATCATTTTTGAAGATCTTCATTTTTTCTTTCCAACTTAGTCCATTGAAGTTCTGAAGCTACCAGGAGATTCTTTAAGATCATTTTGAAGCATATTGAGTGGATCTTATTTTTTTGGAGAAATTCAAGATTTTTTGCCTACCCGGTCTGGCCAAAATAATCCAGATTTGATCATTTTTGAAGATGTTCATTTTTTCTTTCCAACTTAGTCCATTGAAGTTCTGAAGCTACCAGGAGATTCTTTAAGATCATTTTGAAGCATATTGAGTGGTTTTTAGTTTTTGTCAGAAATCCAATATTTTTCGCCTACCCGGTCTGGCAAAAAAATCCAGGTTTGACCATTTTTGAATATGTTCATTTTTTCTTTCCAATTCTTTCTCTAACTTAGTCCATTGATGTTATGAAGCTACTTGGAGATTGTTTGAGATCATTTTGAAGCATATTGAGTGGTTTTTAGTTTTTATCAGAAATCCAAGATTTTTTGCCAAAATAATCCAGATTTGATCATTTTTGAAGATGTTCATTTTTTCTTTCCAACTTAGTCCATTGAAGTTCTGAAGCTACCAGGAGATTCTTTAAGATCATTTTGAAGCATATTGAGTGGTTTTTAGTTTTTGTGAGAAATCGAAGATTTTTTGCCTACCCGGTCTGGCAAAAAAATCCAGATTTGACCATTTTTGATTATGTTCATTTATTCTTTCCAGTTCTTTCTCTAACTTAGTCCATTGATGTTAGGAAGCTACTTGGAGATTGTTTGAGATCATTTTGAAGCATATTGAGTGGATTTTAGTTTTTGTGAGAAATTCAAGATTTTTTGCCTACCCGGTCTGGCCAAAATAATCCAGATTTGATCATTTTTGAAGATGTTCATTTTTTCTTTCCAACTTAGTCCATTGATGTTAGGAAGCTACTTGGAGATTGTTTGAGATCATTTTGAAGCATATTGAGTGGATTTTAGTTTTTGTGAGAAATTCAAGATTTTTTGCCTACCCGGTCTGTCCAAAATAATCCAGATTTGATCATTTTTGAAGATCTTCATTTTTTTCTTTCCAATTCTTTCTCTAACTTAGTCCATTGATGTTATGAAGCTACTTGGAGATTGTTTGAGATCATTTTGAAGCATATTGAGTGGTTTTTAGTTTTTATCAGAAATCCAAGATTTTTTGCCAAAATAATCCAGATTTGATCATTTTTGAAGATGTTCATTTTTTCTTTCCAACTTAGTCCATTGATGTTAGGAAGCTACTTGGAGATTGTTTGAGTACATTTTGAAGCATATTGAGTGGTTTTTAGTTTTTGTGAGAAATCCAATATTTTTCGCCTACCCGGTCTGGCAAAAAAATCCAGGTTTGACCATTTTTGAATATGTTCATTTTTTCTTTCCAATTCTTTCTCTAACTTAGTCCATTGATGTTATGAAGCTACTTGGAGATTGTTTGAGATCATTTTGAAGCATATTGAGTGGTTTTTAGTTTTTATCAGAAATCCAAGATTTTTTGCCAAAATAATCCAGATTTGATCATTTTTGAAGATGTTCATTTTTTCTTTCCAACTTAGTCCATTGAAGTTCTGAAGCTACCAGCAGATTCTTTAAGATCATTTTGAAGCATATTGAGTGGTTTTTAGTTTTTGTGAGAAATCCTAGATTTTTTGCCTACCCGGTCTCGCAAAAAAAAATCCATATTTGACCATTTTTGATTATGTTCATTTATTCTTTCCAGTTATTTCTCTAACTTAGTCCATTGATGTTAGGAAGCTACTTGGAGATTGTTTGAGATCATTTTGAAGCATATTGAGTGGTTTTTAGTTTTTATCAGAAATCCAAGATTTTTTGCCAAAATAATCCAGATTTGATCATTTTTGAAGATGTTCATTTTTTCTTTCCAACTTAGTCCATTGAAGTTCTGAAGCTACCAGGAGATTCTTTAAGATCATTCATACGCGCGCTAATGGTGGATGGTTATGGTCTTTTTCAGCTTTCCAATATTTTTACTTTTTCTGCTACAGTTCTTTACTTTTTCTTAACTTCAGCTCGTACTTCTACGTCTAAAGGTTAGTTTTATGTATCTCGCGTATTTTGTTAGTGTTTTTCCATATTTTTCATCTTTAAAATTCAGTTTTCTATTTCGGTAGTCGGTACCTTCTAGCTGTTTTACTTATATAATTATCTACTCTTCTTCATTAATTGCCCTCTTGATTTATTGATCCACTGTCTTAAGACATAGTACACTGCCTTAAAATCGTTTACATTTCTGTCTTTATTTATTATTATCTTTCTCATTCTTGTTTTCCTACTTTTACTCTTCAGTCATTTTACTTTCATTATACTAGTGCATTTTCGTTCGCGTATTACTTCCCTTTTCCATTATTATCTTTCTCATACTACAGTTAGTTCATCCTCACACTGCGACACTCAGTTTCCTTCTACTTTTTTAATCATTAATTAGCTTCATTGTTCATCTCAGTAGGGTTAGGGTTTTTCACTAGTCAAGTTCAAGTTCAAGTTTATTTCACACTATGTATAATATTTACAATAAGGAGAGTAGATAAAAATGTATAAACAAAATAAGTACATGGAATAAATTAAAAGATTCAAGTGTACAGTGGTCAAAGTAGCTAAAAGCTTTCGAGTTGGCCACTGCTTACATGCAGATAATAATTGAATAACTGAGCGTAATACATAGAATACATTAAATAAAGTATTGATTAGAGTAGTAAATTGAGCTTGAGAGGAACTACAATATGAGAAAACGAAAGGAAAAAAAATAAGGAGAAAAAAAAGAAAACGAAAGAGAGGATTAGGAGGAGAAATAGTTATTGTGAGAAGGTTTATAACAAAGTAAAATGGTGCTCTTAAATTTGATGATTAAGCAGGTGAGCTTTATATTGTTTTTTGAAATTGTTTGTTTTTGTTAGGTGCTTTAGGCTAGTAGGTATAGTTTCCCAAATTTTCGTAGCAGTGTATTTAAAAGTAAATTTACCTAAGTTGGTTCTAATTTTAGGGGGGTAGAAATTTGTCCTAGCTGCATACCTGGTATTGTAATTATGTACATTTGTTACGGGTATTAGGAAATCGTGAAACACGGAGGGGATATCAGATGGATTTTTGTATAGTTTATGTGTTAAGGTACAGATGTTCAACTTAACAATATTTTCAAATTTTAAAATGCTCAGAATTTGGTAATAAGGAGAAGCAGATTCTCTGTTGTTGGCAAAAAAGATACTTCGAATGCATTTATTTTGTTTGGTACATATTTTTGTTAAGTTGGTTGGGTATGTGTTTCCCCAGTTGATGGACCCATAGTTTAAATAGGGATATATAAGTGTATAATAAAGTTGTTTTAGCATTTGAAGACTGAGGTAATTCCGTAATTTGTAGAAAATTCCTACATTTTTGGCTATCTTGTTATTGATATGGGTGATTTGACTTTTCCAATTGAGGTATTCATCTAAGTATATTCCTAAATATTTAATGTTCTTTTTCCTTTCAATATTTAGAATATTCATTTGTGGGAGGGTCTTTCTCGGTGAAGTAATTAACATATAATTGGTCTTTTTCATGTTGACAGAAAGTTTGTTAATATTACAGTAACTGAGAACATGTTTTAATGTCATAGTTATACGATTATTTTTTTGTTTCGTTTATTTCTCATACATATTTGAATTTTGGAAGAGCATAATAACCATTCTTGCAATCTTTTTTGTTTGTTTTTCCTTTTGTTTTCCATCTCTATTTATTATTATTATCGGTTTCATTATACTGCAACGGTTTTGACTGTTATTATCATTCTCTTTTCGTTACATTTTGAATTTTCAAAACATATTCCATGAGCTCGATCATAACCGTCCTTGTGGCGCGCGCTGTAAATTACAACGGCTACTATAACAACGTCAGCAAAGTGACAGCATGATGACTGGAAGTGCTTTGCGCCACGTGTTACTCAACCTCGTCTTGTACCTGTGTTTCTCAAACCTGAAGCACTCCAACAGTTCCAGGCGCAATGACTGTCAAATTTTCTATGCCGTTTGTGAAGTCTCTCGTCCAAACACCTGTGGCTCTGTTCCCTCAACTCACCCCAAAAAGACTACAATGAGATCTACCTCAACACTACTGCTATGTGGATGCCGCCTGGTTCAGAAATCTTCCTTGGCGATCTTATTAATCTGTCTGTCTAACGATGTATCTCCTAACCCTGGCCCATCTACTAACGGATCGTCAGTTGCTGACTTTCCTACTACGCGCGGTCTTAAAGTCGGTCATCTGAACGTCCGAAGTATCATCAACAAGATGGATTCTGTGCGACTTTTATTGAAAGAGAAGCCCTTTGACGTACTCACAATGTCTGAAACGTGGCTTCACCCGAACATTCTTGATAACGAAATTTATGTCCCTGGTTATACAGTTACCAGACAGGATAGGAATGGAAAACCTGGTGGAGGTACGCTCGCTTTTGTTAGATGGCATTCCCTATCGATCAAGAAGTGACTTACAGAACACTAACATTGAGTCATGCGTAGTTGAGATTACTCGTCCTAAAGCAAAGAAACTCATTATATTCACAATATACAGAGCCCCAGACCAAACACTGGACGGTTTTCTTAATGATCTCAACACCGCTTTATCATTACTCCCATCACAAGCTGAGATAATATTACTTGGTGATTTCAATGTTAATTTTTTGACTTCAAATACTGACTCATCAAGGCCATTGAAACAGAAGCTCGTTAGACTTACAAATCAACATAACTTAGTACAGCTTATTGACAAGCCTACGAGAATATCCGAGAACTCATCCACGGCAATTGACCTGTTGTTCGTTAACAACAATCATCGCATAGTCGATTCTGGAGTTATTCACATAGATTTGAGTGATCACTCACTCATTTACTGTGTCATCAAAGTGGGTGTTCCTCGGGCCCCTTGCAGGGTTATAGAGTATCGATCGTACAAGCACTACTCAAGGGAGTCGTTCCTGAGTGAACTCAGAGACATATGTTGGAATGTCGTCGACTAGCAATTGGACACCAATAGTGCAGTTGAAACTTGGAACCAACTATTTACGGATACAGCCAATCGACATGCTCCAATTAAAAAATCTAGAATCAAGGGTATACACGTGCCCTGGATGAATTCAGAGTTATGCAACGCCATGCAAGACCGAGATTACCACCACCGGAAGGCCATTAAATCAAAATCGTCATTCCATTGGTCCATGTACAAAAAGATAAAATCCTACGTAAACAACCTGGTCAAAAAATGCAAAGCTGATTACTATTTAAACCTTATTACTAGGAACAGGGGAAATAGCAGTGAACTATGGCAAACACTGAACGAAATTACTTTGCGAAAGACATCCTCAATCCCTTCATGTATTGAAGTCGATGGCGTACCACATACTGACTCAAAGTCGATTGCTGAAGTTTTAAATAATCATTTTTCAACAGTAGGATCTAAATTGGCTGCTAAAATAAAAGCAAGCCTTGATTTTTTCTATCCACGACCCCCTTCTGGTGAATCTATCGCAAGGTCTCGAAACTTTGTCTTCATTTCAATTGAAGAAAATTTTGTGCATAGGCAACTAAAAATGCTCAAGATAAATAAATCAATTGGCCTTGATCGCATTAGCGCCAGACTGCTGAAAGACTCTACAAGCGTCATAACTCCTGCTTTGACCAAGATATTCAGTCTTCTACATTCCCTTCTATCTGGAAATTTGGTAAAGTAACAGCTCTCTTCAAATCTGGTGATCGAAGCAACGCCAACAATTACAGGCCGATTACAATCCTCCCGACAGTTAGTAAGATCCTTGAGAAGGCAGTCCATGCACAAGTATATAATTACCTTATGGAAGAAAAGATCCTTACACCCAGGCAGTTTGGCTTCAGACCTAAACTCTCAACAGAGATCGCTCTTACCCATTTCACCGATACTATCCTTGGGAATATGGACAGTGGTCTAGTAACCGGTGCTGTTTTCCTGGACTTGTCAAAAGCGTTTGACACTGTTGACCATACTATTCTCTTCAATAAACTAGTAACAGCTGGCTTTTCTGACACAAGTGTGAACTGGTTCAAGTCCTATCTATTTAACAGAAGCCAAATCACCAACTTGGCAAATGTCTCTTCCTCTCCCAAGAAAGTTCCTGTCGGAGTCCCTCAAGGAAGCGTCTTAGGACCACTACTATTTCTTGTTTATGTAAATAACTTACCCTCATGTGTTAATTACTGCGAGGTGTCCCTCTATGCTGACGATACAGTAATTTACTGCTCTTCGACTAATGCCCAGGAACTTAAAGATAAATTGAACGCTGATTTTCTGTCCATATGTCAATGGTTTAACAGCAATCTCTTGACACTGAATACATCTAAATGCAAGTTCATAATTTATGGCAGCGCACGCAAGCTCAAGGATTTCAGAGAGGTTTCACTGACCATAAATGGCTCTGCTCTTGACCGAACTGACTCTTTTAAATATTTAGGAGTGACAGTCAGTCAGAACATGAGTTGGTCAGAACACGTGGATAGAGTCAGTAATAAAGTCAATCAACGTCTTGGCATCATCCGCCGGGTAAAGCATTTGCTGCCCTTGCATGCGCGGCTAACTCTCTATAAATCTCTTGTCCTTCCCTTACTTGACTATGCCGATATCGTCTGGGGAGATAAGAATAATACCGTCCTCATGGATCACCTTCAAGTTCTTCAGAATAATGCTGCTCGACTTATGCTCGACTTTCCCTCAAGCTCTTCTGCATCTCAAGTACTCGAACTATTAAACTGGAAACCACTGTACCTTCGACGGCGCTATCATCGCTGTATTACTATCTTCAAATGCTTAAATAGCATGGTGGACTTCAACTTTAAATTAAAGAAGAATCACGACTTTCATACATATAATACACGCCGTCAGCACAATCTACATTTACCATTCGCACATAGGAATTGGGGACAGCAGAAGTTTACCTACCATGCGCTATTAGACTGGAACTCTTTAGACTCTGAAGTTATACAATCAACTACATTATCAATTTTTAAATCTTACTGGCACATAACTTAATTTCATAATAAACCTTGTTCTATTTCTATTTTATTTCCACCATTTAACTTTCCTGTTTTCCATATATTAGTGAAATATATATTTTTAATACAGGACCTCCCTGAAAATCACAAATTGTGAGTGGAGCTTTCCTGTCAAAATATTATTATTATTATTATTATTATTATTAAGCATATTGAGTGGTTTTTAGTTTTTGTCAGAAAACCAAGATTTTTTGCCTACCCGGTCTGGCCAAAATAATCCAGATTTGATCATTTTTAAAGATGTTAATATTTTCTTTCCAACTTAGTCCATTGAAGTTCTGAAGCTACTAGGAGATTCTTTAAGATCATTTTGAAACGTATATTAGTTTTTAAATTTGCGTTCTACATTTTCATATTTTTGCATTAAATAAGTACCGATTTGTATATTTATTTTATATTTTTATTTTATCAATTTTTAACTATTATTATTGTTATTAGACAATGTATTGTAAAGCGCTTAGGGCAGTTATATGAATACCTTTTTGCGCACAGAGGTCGGGAATGATTTAAACTTTCAAAATCATTCTAGCCTTTATTCACATTCGAGCTTCCTAATTATGTGCCAAATCGTACATTTCATAAGCATGTTTTCAAATTCCTCACGTGTATTCAGTCACCCGTTATTATTAATATTAAAAGCAGAGTAACGTGTTTCTGTTTATTGTCAGGGTCAACGTTGGTTTGTTTTGTTCAACTCCTGCAGTAGCTTTAGCCCGTGCTGTTCCCAGGAAGGTTGCCATGGAAATGCTGTTGACTGGAGTTTCCATCACGGCACAAGGTAAAACGGTTCTGTCTTTTTAGAGCTTTGGTTCTCTTGGTCAAAAGAGTCTTTCTCCAATTTAGGATAACAATTTCAAATGTGCTAAATTTACTTTAATCCTCATCAAGCTTGAAATTAGTATTGCACAAGACTTACAGGGTTTTCGGTAGTTTTTGATTTTGTAGTGAACATTTCTACCAGAAGACCATGGACTTCTGATACTACTAAGAATCGTTAAGGCTTATTAGGCCTGCACCTGATCCTGCTAATGACCCGAGCATATTCTCCACACACCTTGCTACAATGTCTCAATTCTCTTTCAGAAATTTAGGTTAATAATTTAAATGTAGCTTAATACAAATGTAGCTAATATAAAACCGATTGCTTGATATTACAATAATTATAAAATTATGAAATATAAGTTATAAAATATGCTCATGAAACTACGTTCTTAATACAAAGGATAATAATAAAATAAATTACGACTATAAGACTTTAACTAGAATGGTCTGGCCAAAAACATCCAGATTTGACCATTTTTGACCATTTTTGAATATGTTCATTTTTTCTTTCCAATTCTTTCTCTAACTTAGACCATTGATGTTAGGAAGCTACTTGGAGATCGTTTGAGATCATTTTGAAGCATATTGAGTGGTTTTTAGTTTTTGTCAGAAATCCACAATTTTTTGCCAAAATAATCCAGATTTGATCATTTTTGATTATGTTCATTTATTCTTTCCAGTTCTATCTCTAACTTAGTCCATTGATGTTAGGAAGCTACTTGGAGATTGTTTGAGATCATTTTGAAGCATATTGAGTGGTTTTTAGTTTTTGTCAGAAATCCAATATTTTTCGCCTACCCGGTCTGGCAAAAAAATCCAGGTTTGACCATTTTTGAATATGTTCATTTTTTCTTTCCAATTCTTTCTCTAACTTAGTCCATTGATGTTAGGAAGCTACTTGGAGATTGTTTGAGATCATTTTGAAGCATATTGAGTGGTTTTTAGTTTTTATCAGAAATCCAAGATTTTTTGCCAAAATAATCCAGATTTGATCATTTTTGAAGATGTTCATTTTTTCTTTCCAACTTAGTCCATTGAAGTTCTGAAGCTACCAGGAGATTCTTTAAGATCTTTTTGAAACATTGAGTGGTTTTTGGTTTTTGTCAGAAATCCAAGATTTTTTGCCTACCCGGTCTGGCAAAAAAAATCCAGATTTGACCATTTTTGATTACGTTCATTTATTCTTTCCAGTTCTATCTCTAACTTAGTCCATTGATGTTAGGAAGCTACTTGGAGATTGTTTGAGATCATTTTGAAGCATATTGAGTGGTTTTAAGTTTTAGTCAGAAATCCAATATTTTTCGCCTACCCGGTCTGGCAAAAAAATCCAGGTTTGACCATTTTTGAATATGTTCATTTTTTCTTTCCAGTTCTTTCTCTAACTTAGTCCATTGATGTTAGGAAGCTACTTGGAGATTGTTTGAGATCATTTTGAAGCATATTGAGTGGTTTTTAGTTTTTATCAGAAATCCAAGATTTTTTGCCAAAATAATCCAGATTTGATCATTTTTGAAGATGTTCATTTTTTCTTTCCAACTTAGTCCATTGAAGTTCTGAAGCTACCAGGAGATTCTTTAAGATCTTTTTGAAACATTGAGTGGTTTTTGGTTTTTGTCAGAAATCCAAGATTTTTTGCCTACCCGGTCTGGGAAAAAAAAATCCAGATTTGACCATTTTTGATTACGTTCATTTATTCTTTCCAGTTCTATCTCTAACTTAGTCCATTGATGTTAGGAAGCTACTTGGAGATTGTTTGAGATCATTTTGAAGCATATTGAGTGGTTTTTAGTTTTTGTCAGAAATCCAATATTTTTCGCCTACCCGGTCTGGCAAAAAAAATCCAGGTTTGACCATTTTTGAATATGTTCATTTTTTCTTTCCAGTTCTTTCTCTAACTTAGTCCATTGATGTTAGGAAGCTACTTGGAGATTGTTTGAGATCATTTTGAAGCATATTGAGTGGTTTTTATCAGAAATCCAAGATTTTTTGCCAAAATAATCCAGATTTGATCATTTTTGAAGATGTTCATTTTTTCTTTCCAACTTAGTCCATTGAAGTTCTGAAGCTACCAGGAGATTCTTTAAGATCATTTTGAAGCATATTGAGTGGTTTTTAGTTTTTGTGAGAAATCCAAGATTTTTTGCCTACCCGGTCTGGCAAAAAAATCCAGATTTGACCATTTTTGATTATGTTCATTTATTCTTTCCAGTTCTTTCTCTAACTTAGTCCATTGATGTTAGGAAGCTACTTGGAGATTGTTTGAGATCATTTTGAACCATATTGAGTGGTTTTTAGTTTTAGTCAGAAATCCAAGATTTTTTGCCTACCCGGTCTGGCCAAAATAATCCAGATTTGATCATTTTTGAAGATGTTCATTTTTTCTTTCCAACTTAGTCCATTGAAGTTCTGAAGCTACCAGGAGATTCTTTAAGATCATTTTGAAGCATATTGAGTGGTTTTTAGTTTTTGTGAGAAATCCAAGATTTTTTGCCTACCCGGTCTGGCGAAAAAATCCAGGTTTGACCATTTTTGAATATGTTCATTTTTTCTTTCCAATTCTTTCTCTAACTTAGTCCATTGATGTTAGGAAGCTACTTGGAGATTGTTTGAGATCATTTTGAAGCATATTGAGTGGTTTTTAGTTTTAGTGAGAAATCCAAGATTTTTTGCCTACCCGGTCTGGCCAAAATAATCCAGATTTGATCATTTTTGAAGATGTTCATTTTTTCTTTCCAACTTAGTCCATTGAAGTTCTGAAGCTACCAGCAGATTCTTTAAGATCATTTTGAAGCATATTGAGTGGTTTTTAGTTTTTGTGAGAAATCCAAGATTTTTTGCCTACCCGGTCTGGCCAAAAAAATCCATATTTGACCATTTTTGATTATGTTCATTTATTCTTTCCAGTTATTTCTCTAACTTAGTCCATTGATGTTAGGAAGCTACTTGGAGATTGTTTGAGATCATTTTGAAGCATATTGAGTGGTTTTTAGTTATTATCAGAAATCCAAGATTTTTTGCCAAAATAATCCAGATTTGATCATTTTTGAAGATGTTCATTTTTTCTTTCCAACTTAGTCCATTGAAGTTCTGAAGCTACCAGGAGATTCTTTAAGATCATTCATACGCGCGCTAATGGTGGATGGTTATGGTCTTTTTCAGCTTTCCAATATTTTTACTTTTTCTGCTACAGTTCTTTACTTTTTCTTAACTTCAGCTCGTACTTCTACGTCTAAAGGTTAGTTTTATGTATCTCGCGTATTTTGTTAGTGTTTTTCCATATTTTTCATCTTTAAAATTCAGTTTTCTATTTCGGTAGTCGGTACCTTCTAGCTGTTTTACTTATATAATTATCTACTCTTCTTCATTAATTGCCCTCTTGATTTATTGATCCACTGTCTTAAGACATAGTACACTGCCTTAAAATCGTTTACATTTCTGTCTTTATTTATTATTATCTTTCTCATTCTTGTTTTCCTACTTTTACTCTTCAGTCATTTTACTTTCATTATACTAGTGCATTTTCGTTCGCGTATTACTTCCCTTTTCCATTATTATCTTTCTCATACTACAGTTAGTTCATCCTCACACTGCGACACTCAGTTTCCTTCTACTTTTTTAATCATTAATTAGCTTCATTGTTCATCTCAGTAGGGTTAGGGTTTTTCACTAGTCATAGTTATACGATTATTTTTTTGTTTCGTTTATTTCTCATACATATTTGAATTTTGGAAGAGCATAATAACCATTCTTGCAATCTTTTTTGTTTGTTTTTCCTTTTGTTTTCCATCTCTATTTATTATTATTATCGGTTTCATTATACTGCAACGGTTTTGACTGTTATTATCATTCTCTTTTCGTTACATTTTGAATTTTCAAAACATATTCCATGAGCTCGATCATAACCGTCCTTGTGGCGCGCGCTGTAAATTACAACGGCTACTATAACAACGTCAGCAAAGTGACAGCATGATGACTGGAAGTGCTTTGCGCCACGTGTTACTCAACCTCGTCTTGTACCTGTGTTTCTCAAACCTGAAGCACTCCAACAGTTCCAGGCGCAATGACTGTCAAATTTTCTATGCCGTTTGTGAAGTCTCTCGTCCAAACACCTGTGGCTCTGTTCCCTCAACTCACCCCAAAAAGACTACAATGAGATCTACCTCAACACTACTGCTATGTGGATGCCGCCTGGTTCAGAAATCTTCCTTGGCGATCTTATTAATCTGTCTGTCTAACGATGTATCTCCTAACCCTGGCCCATCTACTAACGGATCGTCAGTTGCTGACTTTCCTACTACGCGCGGTCTTAAAGTCGGTCATCTGAACGTCCGAAGTATCATCAACAAGATGGATTCTGTGCGACTTTTATTGAAAGAGAAGCCCTTTGACGTACTCACAATGTCTGAAACGTGGCTTTCACCCGAACATTCTTGATAACGAAATTTATGTCCCTGGTTATACAGTTACCAGACAGGATAGGAATGGAAAACCTGGTGGAGGTACGCTCGCTTTTGTTAGATGGCATTCCCTATCGATCAAGAAGTGACTTACAGAACACTAACATTGAGTCATGCGTAGTTGAGATTACTCGTCCTAAAGCAAAGAAACTCATTATATTCACAATATACAGAGCCCCAGACCAAACACTGGACGGTTTTCTTAATGATCTCAACACCGCTTTATCATTACTCCCATCACAAGCTGAGATAATATTACTTGGTGATTTCAATGTTAATTTTTTGACTTCAAATACTGACTCATCAAGGCCATTGAAACAGAAGCTCGTTAGACTTACAAATCAACATAACTTAGTACAGCTTATTGACAAGCCTACGAGAATATCCGAGAACTCATCCACGGCAATTGACCTGTTGTTCGTTAACAACAATCATCGCATAGTCGATTCTGGAGTTATTCACATAGATTTGAGTGATCACTCACTCATTTACTGTGTCATCAAAGTGGGTGTTCCTCGGGCCCCTTGCAGGGTTATAGAGTATCGATCGTACAAGCACTACTCAAGGGAGTCGTTCCTGAGTGAACTCAGAGACATATGTTGGAATGTCGTCGACGAGCAATTGGACACCAATAGTGCAGTTGAAACTTGGAACCAACTATTTACGGATACAGCCAATCGACATGCTCCAATTAAAAAATCTAGAATCAAGGGTATACACGTGCCCTGGATGAATTCAGAGTTATGCAACGCCATGCAAGACCGAGATTACCACCACCGGAAGGCCATTAAATCAAAATCGTCATTCCATTGGTCCATGTACAAAAAGATAAAATCCTACGTAAACAACCTGGTCAAAAAATGCAAAGCTGATTACTATTTAAACCTTATTACTAGGAACAGGGGAAATAGCAGTGAACCTATGGCAAACACTGAACGAAATTACTTTGCGAAAGACATCCTCAATCCCTTCATGTATTGAAGTCGATGGCGTACCACATACTGACTCAAAGTCGATTGCTGAAGTTTTAAATAATCATTTTTCAACAGTAGGATCTAAATTGGCTGCTAAAATAAAAGCAAGCCTTGATTTTTTCTATCCACGACCCCCTTCTGGTGAATCTATCGCAAGGTCTCGAAACTTTGTCTTCATTTCAATTGAAGAAAATTTTGTGCATAGGCAACTAAAAATGCTCAAGATAAATAAATCAATTGGCCTTGATCGCATTAGCGCCAGACTGCTGAAAGACTCTACAAGCGTCATAACTCCTGCTTTGACCAAGATATTCAGTCTTCTACATTCCCTTCTATCTGGAAATTTGGTAAAGTAACAGCTCTCTTCAAATCTGGTGATCGAAGCAACGCCAACAATTACAGGCCGATTACAATCCTCCCGACAGTTAGTAAGATCCTTGAGAAGGCAGTCCATGCACAAGTATATAATTACCTTATGGAAGAAAAGATCCTTACACCCAGGCAGTTTGGCTTCAGACCTAAACTCTCAACAGAGATCGCTCTTACCCATTTCACCGATACTATCCTTGGGAATATGGACAGTGGTCTAGTAACCGGTGCTGTTTTCCTGGACTTGTCAAAAGCGTTTGACACTGTTGACCATACTATTCTCTTCAATAAACTAGTAACAGCTGGCTTTTCTGACACAAGTGTGAACTGGTTCAAGTCCTATCTATTTAACAGAAGCCAAATCACCAACTTGGCAAATGTCTCTTCCTCTCCCAAGAAAGTTCCTGTCGGAGTCCCTCAAGGAAGCGTCTTAGGACCACTACTATTTCTTGTTTATGTAAATAACTTACCCTCATGTGTTAATTACTGCGAGGTGTCCCTCTATGCTGACGATACAGTAATTTACTGCTCTTCGACTAATGCCCAGGAACTTAAAGATAAATTGAACGCTGATTTTCTGTCCATATGTCAATGGTTTAACAGCAATCTCTTGACACTGAATACATCTAAATGCAAGTTCATAATTTATGGCAGCGCACGCAAGCTCAAGGATTTCAGAGAGGTTTCACTGACCATAAATGGCTCTGCTCTTGACCGAACTGACTCTTTTAAATATTTAGGAGTGACAGTCAGTCAGAACATGAGTTGGTCAGAACACGTGGATAGAGTCAGTAATAAAGTCAATCAACGTCTTGGCATCATCCGCCGGGTAAAGCATTTGCTGCCCTTGCATGCGCGGCTAACTCTCTATAAATCTCTTGTCCTTCCCTTACTTGACTATGCCGATATCGTCTGGGGAGATAAGAATAATACCGTCCTCATGGATCACCTTCAAGTTCTTCAGAATAATGCTGCTCGACTTATGCTCGACTTTCCCTCAAGCTCTTCTGCATCTCAAGTACTCGAACTATTAAACTGGAAACCACTGTACCTTCGACGGCGCTATCATCGCTGTATTACTATCTTCAAATGCTTAAATAGCATGGTGGACTTCAACTTTAAATTAAAGAAGAATCACGACTTTCATACATATAATACACGCCGTCAGCACAATCTACATTTACCATTCGCACATAGGAATTGGGGACAGCAGAAGTTTACCTACCATGCGCTATTAGACTGGAACTCTTTAGACTCTGAAGTTATACAATCAACTACATTATCAATTTTTAAATCTTACTGGCACATAACTTAATTTCATAATAAACCTTGTTCTATTTCTATTTTATTTCCACCATTTAACTTTCCTGTTTTCCATATATTAGTGAAATATATATTTTTAATACAGGACCTCCCTGAAAATCACAAATTGTGAGTGGAGCTTTCCTGTCAAAATATTATTATTATTATTATTATTATTATTATTAAGCATATTGAGTGGTTTTTAGTTTTTGTCAGAAAACCAAGATTTTTTGCCTACCCGGTCTGGCCAAAATAATCCAGATTTGATCATTTTTAAAGATGTTAATATTTTCTTTCCAACTTAGTCCATTGAAGTTCTGAAGCTACTAGGAGATTCTTTAAGATCATTTTGAAACGTATATTAGTTTTTAAATTTGCGTTCTACATTTTCATATTTTTGCATTAAATAAGTACCGATTTGTATATTTATTTTATATTTTTATTTTATCAATTTTTAACTATTATTATTGTTATTAGACAATGTATTGTAAAGCGCTTAGGGCAGTTATATGAATACCTTTTTGCGCACAGAGGTCGGGAATGATTTAAACTTTCAAAATCATTCTAGCCTTTATTCACATTCGAGCTTCCTAATTATGTGCCAAATCGTACATTTCATAAGCATGTTTTCAAATTCCTCACGTGTATTCAGTCACCCGTTATTATTAATATTAAAAGCAGAGTAACGTGTTTCTGTTTATTGTCAGGGTCAACGTTGGTTTGTTTTGTTCAACTCCTGCAGTAGCTTTAGCCCGTGCTGTTCCCAGGAAGGTTGCCATGGAAATGCTGTTGACTGGAGTTTCCATCACGGCACAAGGTAAAACGGTTCTGTCTTTTTAGAGCTTTGGTTCTCTTGGTCAAAAGAGTCTTTCTCCAATTTAGGATAACAATTTCAAATGTGCTAAATTTACTTTAATCCTCATCAAGCTTGAAATTAGTATTGCACAAGACTTACAGGGTTTTCGGTAGTTTTTGATTTTGTAGTGAACATTTCTACCAGAAGACCATGGACTTCTGATACTACTAAGAATCGTTAAGGCTTATTAGGCCTGCACCTGATCCTGCTAATGACCCGAGCATATTCTCCACACACCTTGCTACAATGTCTCAATTCTCTTTCAGAAATTTAGGTTAATAATTTAAATGTAGCTTAATACAAATGTAGCTAATATAAAACCGATTGCTTGATATTACAATAATTATAAAATTATGAAATATAAGTTATAAAATATGCTCATGAAACTACGTTCTTAATACAAAGGATAATAATAAAATAAATTACGACTATAAGACTTTAACTAGAATGGTCTGGCCAAAAACATCCAGATTTGACCATTTTTGACCATTTTTGAATATGTTCATTTTTTCTTTCCAATTCTTTCTCTAACTTAGACCATTGATGTTAGGAAGCTACTTGGAGATCGTTTGAGATCATTTTGAAGCATATTGAGTGGTTTTTAGTTTTTGTCAGAAATCCACAATTTTTTGCCAAAATAATCCAGATTTGATCATTTTTGATTATGTTCATTTATTCTTTCCAGTTCTTTCTCTAACTTAGTCCATTGATGTTAGGAAGCTACTTGGAGATTGTTTGAGATCATTTTGAAGCATATTGAGTGGATTTTAGTTTTTGTGAGAAATTCAAGATTTTTTGCCTACCCGGTCTGGTCAAAATAATCCAGATTTGATCATTTTTGATTATGTTCATTTATTCTTTCCAGTTCTTTCTCTAACTTAGTCCATTGATGTTAGGAAGCTACTTGGAGATTGTTTGAGATCATTTTGAAGCATATTGAGTGGTTTTTAGTTTTTATCAGAAATCCAAGATTTTTTGCCAAAATAATCCAGATTTGATCATTTTTGAAGATGTTCATTTTTTCTTTCCAACTTAGTCCATTGATGTTAGGAAGCTACTTGGAGATTGTTTGAGTACATTTTGAAGCATATTGAGTGGTTTTTAGTTTTTGTCAGAAATCCAATATTTTTCGCCTACCCGGTCTGGTAAAAAAATCCAGGTTTGACCATTTTTGAAGATGTTCATTTTTTCTTTCCAACTTAGTCCATTGAAGTTCTGAAGCTACCAGGAGATTCTTTAAGATCATTTTGAAGCATATTGAGTGGTTTTTAGTTTTTGTGAGAAATCCAAGATTTTTTGCCTACCCGGTCTGGCAAAAAAAATCCAGATTTGACCATTTTTGATTATGTTCATTTATTCTTTCCAGTTCTTTCTCTAACTTAGTCCATTGATGTTAGGAAGCTACTTGGAGATTGTTTGAGATCATTTTGAAGCATATTGAGTGGTTTTTAGTTTTAGTCAGAAATCCAAGATTTTTTGCCTACCCGGTCTGGCCAAAATAATCCAGATTTGATCATTTTTGAAGATGTTCATTTTTTCTTTCCAACTTAGTCCATTGATGTTAGGAAGCTACTTGGAGATTGTTTGAGTACATTTTGAAGCATATTGAGTGGTTTTTAGTTTTTGTCAGAAATCCAATATTTTTCGCCTACCCGGTCTGGCAAAAAAATCCAGGTTTGACCATTTTTGAATATGTTCATTTTTTCTTTCCAATTCTTTCTCTAACTTAGTCCATTGATGTTATGAAGCTACTTGGAGATTGTTTGAGATCATTTTGAAGCATATTGAGTGGTTTTTAGTTTTTATCAGAAATCCAAGATTTTTTGCCAAAATAATCCAGATTTGATCATTTTTGAAGATGTTCATTTTTTCTTTCCAACTTAGTCCATTGAAGTTCTGAAGCTACCAGGAGATTCTTTAAGATCATTTTGAAGCATATTGAGTGGATCTTATTTTTTTGGAGAAATTCAAGATTTTTTGCCTACCCGGTCTGGCCAAAATAATCCAGATTTGATCATTTTTGAAGATGTTCATTTTTTCTTTCCAACTTAGTCCATTGAAGTTCTGAAGCTACCAGGAGATTCTTTAAGATCATTTTGAAGCATATTGAGTGGTTTTTAGTTTTTGTGAGAAATCCAATATTTTTCGCCTACCCGGTCTGGCAAAAAAATCCAGGTTTGACCATTTTTGAATATGTTCATTTTTTCTTTCCAATTCTTTCTCTAACTTAGTCCATTGATGTTATGAAGCTACTTGGAGATTGTTTGAGATCATTTTGAAGCATATTGAGTGGTTTTTAGTTTTTATCAGAAATCCAAGATTTTTTTGCCAAAATAATCCAGATTTGATCATTTTTGAAGATGTTCATTTTTTCTTTCCAACTTAGTCCATTGAAGTTCTGAAGCTACCAGGAGATTCTTTAAGATCATTTTGAAGCATATTGAGTGGTTTTTAGTTTTTGTGAGAAATCCAAGATTTTTTGCCTACCCGGTCTGGCGAAAAAATCCAGGTTTGACCATTTTTGAATATGTTCATTTTTTCTTTCCAATTCTTTCTCTAACTTAGTCCATTGATGTTAGGAAGCTACTTGGAGATTGTTTGAGATCATTTTGAAGCATATTGAGTGGTTTTTAGTTTTTGTGAGAAATCCAAGATTTTTTGCCTACCCGGTCTGGCCAAAAAAATCCATATTTGACCATTTTTGATTATGTTCATTTATTCTTTCCAGTTATTTCTCTAACTTAGTCCATTGATGTTATGAAGCTACTTGGAGATTGTTTGAGATCATTTTGAAGCATATTGAGTGGTTTTTAGTTATTATCAGAAATCCAAGATTTTTTGCCAAAATAATCCAGATTTGATCATTTTTGAAGATGTTCATTTTTTCTTTCCAACTTAGTCCATTGAAGTTCTGAAGCTACCAGGAGATTCTTTAAGATCATTCATACGCGCGCTAATGGTGGATGGTTATGGTCTTTTTCAGCTTTCCAATATTTTTACTTTTTCTGCTACAGTTCTTTACTTTTTCTTAACTTCAGCTCGTACTTCTACGTCTAAAGGTTAGTTTTATGTATCTCGCGTATTTTGTTAGTGTTTTTCCATATTTTTCATCTTTAAAATTCAGTTTTCTATTTCGGTAGTCGGTACCTTCTAGCTGTTTTACTTATATAATTATCTACTCTTCTTCATTAATTGCCCTCTTGATTTATTGATCCACTGTCTTAAGACATAGTACACTGCCTTAAAATCGTTTACATTTCTGTCTTTATTTATTATTATCTTTCTCATTCTTGTTTTCCTACTTTTACTCTTCAGTCATTTTACTTTCATTATACTAGTGCATTTTCGTTCGCGTATTACTTCCCTTTTCCATTATTATCTTTCTCATACTACAGTTAGTTCATCCTCACACTGCGACACTCAGTTTCCTTCTACTTTTTTAATCATTAATTAGCTTCATTGTTCATCTCAGTAGGGTTAGGGTTTTTCACTAGTCATAGTTATACGATTTTTATTTTGTTTCGTTTATTTCTCATACATATTTGAATTTTGGAAGAGCATAATAACCATTCTTGCAATCTTTTTTGTTTGTTTTTCCTTTTGTTTTCCATCTCTATTTATTATTATTATCGGTTTCATTATACTGCAACGGTTTTGACTGTTATTATCATTCTCTTTTCGTTACATTTTGAATTTTCAAAACATATTCCATGAGCTCGATCATAACCGTCCTTGTGGCGCGCGCTGTAAATTACAACGGCTACTATAACAACGTCAGCAAAGTGACAGCATGATGACTGGAAGTGCTTTGCGCCACGTGTTACTCAACCTCGTCTTGTACCTGTGTTTCTCAAACCTGAAGCACTCCAACAGTTCCAGGCGCAATGACTGTCAAATTTTCTATGCCGTTTGTGAAGTCTCTCGTCCAAACACCTGTGGCTCTGTTCCCTCAACTCACCCCAAAAAGACTACAATGAGATCTACCTCAACACTACTGCTATGTGGATGCCGCCTGGTTCAGAAATCTTCCTTGGCGATCTTATTAATCTGTCTGTCTAACGATGTATCTCCTAACCCTGGCCCATCTACTAACGGATCGTCAGTTGCTGACTTTCCTACTACGCGCGGTCTTAAAGTCGGTCATCTGAACGTCCGAGGTATCATCAACAAGATGGATTCTGTGCGACTTTTATTGAAAGAGAAGCCCTTTGACGTACTCACAATGTCTGAAACGTGGCTTCACCCGAACATTCTTGATAACGAAATTTATGTCCCTGGTTATACAGTTACCAGACAGGATAGGAATGGAAAACCTGGTGGAGGTACGCTCGCTTTTGTTAGATGGCATTCCCTATCGATCAAGAAGTGACTTACAGAACACTAACATTGAGTCATGCGTAGTTGAGATTACTCGTCCTAAAGCAAAGAAACTCATTATATTCACAATATACAGAGCCCCAGACCAAACACTGGACGGTTTTCTTAATGATCTCAACACCGCTTTATCATTACTCCCATCACAAGCTGAGATAATATTACTTGGTGATTTCAATGTTAATTTTTTGACTTCAAATACTGACTCATCAAGGCCATTGAAACAGAAGCTCGTTAGACTTACAAATCAACATAACTTAGTACAGCTTATTGACAAGCCTACGAGAATATCCGAGAACTCATCCACGGCAATTGACCTGTTGTTCGTTAACAACAATCATCGCATAGTCGATTCTGGAGTTATTCACATAGATTTGAGTGATCACTCACTCATTTACTGTGTCATCAAAGTGGGTGTTCCTCGGGCCCCTTGCAGGGTTATAGAGTATCGATCGTACAAGCACTACTCAAGGGAGTCGTTCCTGAGTGAACTCAGAGACATATGTTGGAATGTCGTCGACGAGCAATTGGACACCAATAGTGCAGTTGAAACTTGGAACCAACTATTTACGGATACAGCCAATCGACATGCTCCAATTAAAAAATCTAGAATCAAGGGTATACACGTGCCCTGGATGAATTCAGAGTTATGCAACGCCATGCAAGACCGAGATTACCACCACCGGAAGGCCATTAAATCAAAATCGTCATTCCATTGGTCCATGTACAAAAAGATAAAATCCTACGTAAACAACCTGGTCAAAAAATGCAAAGCTGATTACTATTTAAACCTTATTACTAGGAACAGGGGAAATAGCAGTGAACCTATGGCAAACACTGAACGAAATTACTTTGCGAAAGACATCCTCAATCCCTTCATGTATTGAAGTCGATGGCGTACCACATACTGACTCAAAGTCGATTGCTGAAGTTTTAAATAATCATTTTTCAACAGTAGGATCTAAATTGGCTGCTAAAATAAAAGCAAGCCTTGATTTTTTCTATCCACGACCCCCTTCTGGTGAATCTATCGCAAGGTCTCGAAACTTTGTCTTCATTTCAATTGAAGAAAATTTTGTGCATAGGCAACTAAAAATGCTCAAGATAAATAAATCAATTGGCCTTGATCGCATTAGCGCCAGACTGCTGAAAGACTCTACAAGCGTCATAACTCCTGCTTTGACCAAGATATTCAGTCTTCTACATTCCCTTCTATCTGGAAATTTGGTAAAGTAACAGCTCTCTTCAAATCTGGTGATCGAAGCAACGCCAACAATTACAGGCCGATTACAATCCTCCCGACAGTTAGTAAGATCCTTGAGAAGGCAGTCCATGCACAAGTATATAATTACCTTATGGAAGAAAAGATCCTTACACCCAGGCAGTTTGGCTTCAGACCTAAACTCTCAACAGAGATCGCTCTTACCCATTTCACCGATACTATCCTTGGGAATATGGACAGTGGCCTAGTAACCGGTGCTGTTTTCCTGGACTTGTCAAAAGCGTTTGACACTGTTGACCATACTATTCTCTTCAATAAACTAGTAACAGCTGGCTTTTCTGACACAAGTGTGAACTGGTTCAAGTCCTATCTATTTAACAGAAGCCAAATCACCAACTTGGCAAATGTCTCTTCCTCTCCCAAGAAAGTTCCTGTCGGAGTCCCTCAAGGAAGCGTCTTAGGACCACTACTATTTCTTGTTTATGTAAATAACTTACCCTCATGTGTTAATTACTGCGAGGTGTCCCTCTATGCTGACGATACAGTAATTTACTGCTCTTCGACTAATGCCCAGGAACTTAAAGATAAATTGAACGCTGATTTTCTGTCCATATGTCAATGGTTTAACAGCAATCTCTTGACACTGAATACATCTAAATGCAAGTTCATAATTTATGGCAGCGCACGCAAGCTCAAGGATTTCAGAGAGGTTTCACTGACCATAAATGGCTCTGCTCTTGACCGAACTGACTCTTTTAAATATTTAGGAGTGACAGTCAGTCAGAACATGAGTTGGTCAGAACACGTGGATAGAGTCAGTAATAAAGTCAATCAACGTCTTGGCATCATCCGCCGGGTAAAGCATTTGCTGCCCTTGCATGCGCGGCTAACTCTCTATAAATCTCTTGTCCTTCCCTTACTTGACTATGCCGATATCGTCTGGGGAGATAAGAATAATACCGTCCTCATGGATCACCTTCAAGTTCTTCAGAATAATGCTGCTCGACTTATGCTCGACTTTCCCTCAAGCTCTTCTGCATCTCAAGTACTCGAACTATTAAACTGGAAACCACTGTACCTTCGACGGCGCTATCATCGCTGTATTACTATCTTCAAATGCTTAAATAGCATGGTGGACTTCAACTTTAAATTAAAGAAGAATCACGACTTTCATACATATAATACACGCCGTCAGCACAATCTACATTTACCATTCGCACATAGGAATTGGGGACAGCAGAAGTTTACCTACCATGCGCTATTAGACTGGAACTCTTTAGACTCTGAAGTTATACAATCAACTACATTATCAATTTTTAAATCTTACTGGCACATAACTTAATTTCATAATAAACCTTGTTCTATTTCTATTTTATTTCCACCATTTAACTTTCCTGTTTTCCATATATTAGTGAAATATATATTTTTAATACAGGACCTCCCTGAAAATCACAAATTGTGAGTGGAGCTTTCCTGTCAAAATATTATTATTATTATTATTATTATTATTAAGCATATTGAGTGGTTTTTAGTTTTTGTCAGAAAACCAAGATTTTTTGCCTACCCGGTCTGGCCAAAATAATCCAGATTTGATCATTTTTAAAGATGTTAATATTTTCTTTCCAACTTAGTCCATTGAAGTTCTGAAGCTACTAGGAGATTCTTTAAGATCATTTTGAAACGTATATTAGTTTTTAAATTTGCGTTCTACATTTTCATATTTTTGCATTAAATAAGTACCGATTTGTATATTTATTTTATATTTTTATTTTATCAATTTTTAACTATTATTATTGTTATTAGACAATGTATTGTAAAGCGCTTAGGGCAGTTATATGAATACCTTTTTGCGCACAGAGGTCGGGAATGATTTAAACTTTCAAAATCATTCTAGCCTTTATTCACATTCGAGCTTCCTAATTATGTGCCAAATCGTACATTTCATAAGCATGTTTTCAAATTCCTCACGTGTATTCAGTCACCCGTTATTATTAATATTAAAAGCAGAGTAACGTGTTTCTGTTTATTGTCAGGGTCAACGTTGGTTTGTTTTGTTCAACTCCTGCAGTAGCTTTAGCCCGTGCTGTTCCCAGGAAGGTTGCCATGGAAATGCTGTTGACTGGAGTTTCCATCACGGCACAAGGTAAAACGGTTCTGTCTTTTTAGAGCTTTGGTTCTCTTGGTCAAAAGAGTCTTTCTCCAATTTAGGATAACAATTTCAAATGTGCTAAATTTACTTTAATCCTCATCAAGCTTGAAATTAGTATTGCACAAGACTTACAGGGTTTTCGGTAGTTTTTGATTTTGTAGTGAACATTTCTACCAGAAGACCATGGACTTCTGATACTACTAAGAATCGTTAAGGCTTATTAGGCCTGCACCTGATCCTGCTAATGACCCGAGCATATTCTCCACACACCTTGCTACAATGTCTCAATTCTCTTTCAGAAATTTAGGTTAATAATTTAAATGTAGCTTAATACAAATGTAGCTAATATAAAACCGATTGCTTGATATTACAATAATTATAAAATTATGAAATATAAGTTATAAAATATGCTCATGAAACTACGTTCTTAATACAAAGGATAATAATAAAATAAATTACGACTATAAGACTTTAACTAGAATGGTCTGGCCAAAAACATCCAGATTTGACCATTTTTGACCATTTTTGAATATGTTCATTTTTTCTTTCCAATTCTTTCTCTAACTTAGACCATTGATGTTAGGAAGCTACTTGGAGATCGTTTGAGATCATTTTGAAGCATATTGAGTGGTTTTTAGTTTTTGTCAGAAATCCACAATTTTTTGCCAAAATAATCCAGATTTGATCATTTTTGATTATGTTCATTTATTCTTTCCAGTTCTTTCTCTAACTTAGTCCATTGATGTTAGGAAGCTACTTGGAGATTGTTTGAGATCATTTTGAAGCATATTGAGTGGTTTTTAGTTTTTATCAGAAATCCAAGATTTTTTCCCAAAATAATCCAGATTTGATCATTTTTGAAGATGTTCATTTTTTCTTTCCAACTTAGTCCATTGATGTTAGGAAGCTACTTGGAGATTGTTTGAGTACATTTTGAAGCATATTGAGTGGTTTTTAGTTTTTGTCAGAAATCCAATATTTTTCGCCTACCCGGTCTGGTAAAAAAATCCAGGTTTGACCATTTTTGAAGATGTTCATTTTTTCTTTCCAACTTAGTCCATTGAAGTTCTGAAGCTACCAGGAGATTCTTTAAGATCATTTTGAAGCATATTGAGTGGTTTTTAGTTTTTGTGAGAAATCCAAGATTTTTTGCCTACCCGGTCTGGCAAAAAAATCCATATTTGACCATTTTTGATTATGTTCATTTATTCTTTCCAGTTCTTTCTCTAACTTAGTCCATTGATGTTAGGAAGCTACTTGGAGATTGTTTGAGATCATTTTGAAGCATATTGAGTGGTTTTTAGTTTTAGTCAGAAATCCAAGATTTTTTGCCTACCCGGTCTGGCCAAAATAATCCAGATTTGATCATTTTTGAAGATGTTCATTTTTTCTTTCCAACTTAGTCCATTGATGTTAGGAAGCTACTTGGAGATTGTTTGAGTACATTTTGAAGCATATTGAGTGGTTTTTAGTTTTTGTCAGAAATCCAATATTTTTCGCCTACCCGGTCTGGCAAAAAAATCCAGGTTTGACCATTTTTGAATATGTTCATTTTTTCTTTCCAATTCTTTCTCTAACTTAGTCCATTGATGTTATGAAGCTACTTGGAGATTGTTTGAGATCATTTTGAAGCATATTGAGTGGTTTTTAGTTTTTATCAGAAATCCAAGATTTTTTGCCAAAATAATCCAGATTTGATCATTTTTGAAGATGTTCATTTTTTCTTTCCAACTTAGTCCATTGAAGTTCTGAAGCTACCAGGAGATTCTTTAAGATCATTTTGAAGCATATTGAGTGGTTTTTAGTTTTTGTGAGAAATCCAAGATTTTTTGCCTACCCGGTCTGGCGAAAAAATCCAGGTTTGACCATTTTTGAATATGTTCATTTTTTCTTTCCAATTCTTTCTCTAACTTAGTCCATTGATGTTAGGAAGCTACTTGGAGATTGTTTGAGATCATTTTGAAGCATATTGAGTGGTTTTTAGTTTTAGTGAGAAATCCAAGATTTTTTGCCTACCCGGTCTGGCCAAAATAATCCAGATTTGATCATTTTTGAAGATGTTCATTTTTTCTTTCCAACTTAGTCCATTGAAGTTCTGAAGCTACCAGCAGATTCTTTAAGATCATTTTGAAGCATATTGAGTGGTTTTTAGTTTTTGTGAGAAATCCAATATTTTTCGCCTACCCGGTCTGGCCAAAAAAATCCATATTTGACCATTTTTGATTATGTTCATTTATTCTTTCCAGTTATTTCTCTAACTTAGTCCATTGATGTTATGAAGCTACTTGGAGATTGTTTGAGATCATTTTGAAGCATATTGAGTGGTTTTTAGTTATTATCAGAAATCCAAGATTTTTTGCCAAAATAATCCAGATTTGATCATTTTTGAAGATGTTCATTTTTTCTTTCCAACTTAGTCCATTGAAGTTCTGAAGCTACCAGGAGATTCTTTAAGATCATTCATACGCGCGCTAATGGTGGATGGTTATGGTCTTTTTCAGCTTTCCAATATTTTTACTTTTTCTGCTACAGTTCTTTACTTTTTCTTAACTTCAGCTCGTACTTCTACGTCTAAAGGTTAGTTTTATGTATCTCGCGTATTTTGTTAGTGTTTTTCCATATTTTTCATCTTTAAAATTCAGTTTTCTATTTCGGTAGTCGGTACCTTCTAGCTGTTTTACTTATATAATTATCTACTCTTCTTCATTAATTGCCCTCTTGATTTATTGATCCACTGTCTTAAGACATAGTACACTGCCTTAAAATCGTTTACATTTCTGTCTTTATTTATTATTATCTTTCTCATTCTTGTTTTCCTACTTTTACTCTTCAGTCATTTTACTTTCATTATACTAGTGCATTTTCGTTCGCGTATTACTTCCCTTTTCCATTATTATCTTTCTCATACTACAGTTAGTTCATCCTCACACTGCGACACTCAGTTTCCTTCTACTTTTTTAATCATTAATTAGCTTCATTGTTCATCTCAGTAGGGTTAGGGTTTTTCACTAGTCATAGTTATACGATTATTTTTTTGTTTCGTTTATTTCTCATACATATTTGAATTTTGGAAGAGCATAATAACCATTCTTGCAATCTTTTTTGTTTGTTTTTCCTTTTGTTTTCCATCTCTATTTATTATTATTATCGGTTTCATTATACTGCAACGGTTTTGACTGTTATTATCATTCTCTTTTCGTTACATTTTGAATTTTCAAAACATATTCCATGAGCTCGATCATAACCGTCCTTGTGGCGCGCGCTGTAAATTACAACGGATACTATAACAACGTCAGCAAAGTGACAGCATGATGACTGGAAGTGCTTTGCGCCACGTGTTACTCAACCTCGTCTTGTACCTGTGTTTCTCAAACCTGAAGCACTCCAACAGTTCCAGGCGCAATGACTGTCAAATTTTCTATGCCGTTTGTGAAGTCTCTCGTCCAAACACCTGTGGCTCTGTTCCCTCAACTCACCCCAAAAAGACTACAATGAGATCTACCTCAACACTACTGCTATGTGGATGCCGCCTGGTTCAGAAATATTCCTTGGCGATCTTATTAATCTGTCTGTCTAACGATGTATCTCCTAACCCTGGCCCATCTACTAACGGATCGTCAGTTGCTGACTTTCCTACTACGCGCGGTCTTAAAGTCGGTCATCTGAACGTCCGAAGTATCATCAACAAGATGGATTCTGTGCGACTTTTATTGAAAGAGAAGCCCTTTGACGTACTCACAATGTCTGAAACGTGGCTTCACCCGAACATTCTTGATAACGAAATTTATGTCCCTGGTTATACAGTTACCAGACAGGATAGGAATGGAAAACCTGGTGGAGGTACGCTCGCTTTTGTTAGATGGCATTCCCTATCGATCAAGAAGTGACTTACAGAACACTAACATTGAGTCATGCGTAGTTGAGATTACTCGTCCTAAAGCAAAGAAACTCATTATATTCACAATATACAGAGCCCCAGACCAAACACTGGACGGTTTTCTTAATGATCTCAACACCGCTTTATCATTACTCCCATCACAAGCTGAGATAATATTACTTGGTGATTTCAATGTTAATTTTTTGACTTCAAATACTGACTCATCAAGGCCATTGAAACAGAAGCTCGTTAGACTTACAAATCAACATAACTTAGTACAGCTTATTGACAAGCCTACGAGAATATCCGAGAACTCATCCACGGCAATTGACCTGTTGTTCGTTAACAACAATCATCGCATAGTCGATTCTGGAGTTATTCACATAAATTTGAGTGATCACTCACTCATTTACTGTGTCATCAAAGTGGGTGTTCCTCGGGCCCCTTGCAGGGTTATAGAGTATCGATCGTACAAGCACTACTCAAGGGAGTCGTTCCTGAGTGAACTCAGAGACATATGTTGGAATGTCGTCGACGAGCAATTGGACACCAATAGTGCAGTTGAAACTTGGAACCAACTATTTACGGATACAGCCAATCGACATGCTCCAATTAAAAAATCTAGAATCAAGGGTATACACGTGCCCTGGATGAATTCAGAGTTATGCAACGCCATGCAAGACCGAGATTACCACCACCGGAAGGCCATTAAATCAAAATCGTCATTCCATTGGTCCATGTACAAAAAGATAAAATCCTACGTAAACAACCTGGTCAAAAAATGCAAAGCTGATTACTATTTAAACCTTATTACTAGGAACAGGGGAAATAGCAGTGAACTATGGCAAACACTGAACGAAATTACTTTGCGAAAGACATCCTCAATCCCTTCATGTATTGAAGTCGATGGCGTACCACATACTGACTCAAAGTCGATTGCTGAAGTTTTAAATAATCATTTTTCAACAGTAGGATCTAAATTGGCTGCTAAAATAAAAGCAAGCCTTGATTTTTTCTATCCACGACCCCCTTCTGGTGAATCTATCGCAAGGTCTCGAAACTTTGTCTTCATTTCAATTGAAGAAAATTTTGTGCATAGGCAACTAAAAATGCTCAAGATAAATAAATCAATTGGCCTTGATCGCATTAGCGCCAGACTGCTGAAAGACTCTACAAGCGTCATAACTCCTGCTTTGACCAAGATATTCAGTCTTCTACATTCCCTTCTATCTGGAAATTTGGTAAAGTAACAGCTCTCTTCAAATCTGGTGATCGAAGCAACGCCAACAATTACAGGCCGATTACAATCCTCCCGACAGTTAGTAAGATCCTTGAGAAGGCAGTCCATGCACAAGTATATAATTACCTTATGGAAGAAAAGATCCTTACACCCAGGCAGTTTGGCTTCAGACCTAAACTCTCAACAGAGATCGCTCTTACCCATTTCACCGATACTATCCTTGGGAATATGGACAGTGGTCTAGTAACCGGTGCTGTTTTCCTGGACTTGTCAAAAGCGTTTGACACTGTTGACCATACTATTCTCTTCAATAAACTAGTAACAGCTGGCTTTTCTGACACAAGTGTGAACTGGTTCAAGTCCTATCTATTTAACAGAAGCCAAATCACCAACTTGGCAAATGTCTCTTCCTCTCCCAAGAAAGTTCCTGTCGGAGTCCCTCAAGGAAGCGTCTTAGGACCACTACTATTTCTTGTTTATGTAAATAACTTACCCTCATGTGTTAATTACTGCGAGGTGTCCCTCTATGCTGACGATACAGTAATTTACTGCTCTTCGACTAATGCCCAGGAACTTAAAGATAAATTGAACGCTGATTTTCTGTCCATATGTCAATGGTTTAACAGCAATCTCTTGACACTGAATACATCTAAATGCAAGTTCATAATTTATGGCAGCGCACGCAAGCTCAAGGATTTCAGAGAGGTTTCACTGACCATAAATGGCTCTGCTCTTGACCGAACTGACTCTTTTAAATATTTAGGAGTGACAGTCAGTCAGAACATGAGTTGGTCAGAACACGTGGATAGAGTCAGTAATAAAGTCAATCAACGTCTTGGCATCATCCGCCGGGTAAAGCATTTGCTGCCCTTGCATGCGCGGCTAACTCTCTATAAATCTCTTGTCCTTCCCTTACTTGACTATGCCGATATCGTCTGGGGAGATAAGAATAATACCGTCCTCATGGATCACCTTCAAGTTCTTCAGAATAATGCTGCTCGACTTATGCTCGACTTTCCCTCAAGCTCTTCTGCATCTCAAGTACTCGAACTATTAAACTGGAAACCACTGTACCTTCGACGGCGCTATCATCGCTGTATTACTATCTTCAAATGCTTAAATAGCATGGTGGACTTCAACTTTAAATTAAAGAAGAATCACGACTTTCATACATATAATACACGCCGTCAGCACAATCTACATTTACCATTCGCACATAGGAATTGGGGACAGCAGAAGTTTACCTACCATGCGCTATTAGACTGGAACTCTTTAGACTCTGAAGTTATACAATCAACTACATTATCAATTTTTAAATCTTACTGGCACATAACTTAATTTCATAATAAACCTTGTTCTATTTCTATTTTATTTCCACCATTTAACTTTCCTGTTTTCCATATATTAGTGAAATATATATTTTTAATACAGGACCTCCCTGAAAATCACAAATTGTGAGTGGAGCTTTCCTGTCAAAATATTATTATTATTATTATTATTATTATTATTAAGCATATTGAGTGGTTTTTAGTTTTTGTCAGAAAACCAAGATTTTTTGCCTACCCGGTCTGGCCAAAATAATCCAGATTTGATCATTTTTAAAGATGTTAATATTTTCTTTCCAACTTAGTCCATTGAAGTTCTGAAGCTACTAGGAGATTCTTTAAGATCATTTTGAAACGTATATTAGTTTTTAAATTTGCGTTCTACATTTTCATATTTTTGCATTAAATAAGTACCGATTTGTATATTTATTTTATATTTTTATTTTATCAATTTTTAACTATTATTATTGTTATTAGACAATGTATTGTAAAGCGCTTAGGGCAGTTATATGAATACCTTTTTGCGCACAGAGGTCGGGAATGATTTAAACTTTCAAAATCATTCTAGCCTTTATTCACATTCGAGCTTCCTAATTATGTGCCAAATCGTACATTTCATAAGCATGTTTTCAAATTCCTCACGTGTATTCAGTCACCCGTTATTATTAATATTAAAAGCAGAGTAACGTGTTTCTGTTTATTGTCAGGGTCAACGTTGGTTTGTTTTGTTCAACTCCTGCAGTAGCTTTAGCCCGTGCTGTTCCCAGGAAGGTTGCCATGGAAATGCTGTTGACTGGAGTTTCCATCACGGCACAAGGTAAAACGGTTCTGTCTTTTTAGAGCTTTGGTTCTCTTGGTCAAAAGAGTCTTTCTCCAATTTAGGATAACAATTTCAAATGTGCTAAATTTACTTTAATCCTCATCAAGCTTGAAATTAGTATTGCACAAGACTTACAGGGTTTTCGGTAGTTTTTGATTTTGTAGTGAACATTTCTACCAGAAGACCATGGACTTCTGATACTACTAAGAATCGTTAAGGCTTATTAGGCCTGCACCTGATCCTGCTAATGACCCGAGCATATTCTCCACACACCTTGCTACAATGTCTCAATTCTCTTTCAGAAATTTAGGTTAATAATTTAAATGTAGCTTAATACAAATGTAGCTAATATAAAACCGATTGCTTGATATTACAATAATTATAAAATTATGAAATATAAGTTATAAAATATGCTCATGAAACTACGTTCTTAATACAAAGGATAATAATAAAATAAATTACGACTATAAGACTTTAACTAGAATGGTCTGGCCAAAAACATCCAGATTTGACCATTTTTGACCATTTTTGAATATGTTCATTTTTTCTTTCCAATTCTTTCTCTAACTTAGACCATTGATGTTAGGAAGCTACTTGGAGATCGTTTGAGATCATTTTGAAGCATATTGAGTGGTTTTTAGTTTTTGTCAGAAATCCACAATTTTTTGCCAAAATAATCCAGATTTGATCATTTTTGATTATGTTCATTTATTCTTTCCAGTTCTTTCTCTAACTTAGTCCATTGATGTTAGGAAGCTACTTGGAGATTGTTTGAGATCATTTTGAAGCATATTGAGTGGATTTTAGTTTTTGTGAGAAATTCAAGATTTTTTGCCTACCCGGTCTGGTCAAAATAATCCAGATTTGATCATTTTTGATTATGTTCATTTATTCTTTCCAGTTCTTTCTCTAACTTAGTCCATTGATGTTAGGAAGCTACTTGGAGATTGTTTGAGATCATTTTGAAGCATATTGAGTGGTTTTTAGTTTTTATCAGAAATCCAAGATTTTTTGCCAAAATAATCCAGATTTGATCATTTTTGAAGATGTTCATTTTTTCTTTCCAACTTAGTCCATTGATGGTAGGAAGCTACTTGGAGATTGTTTGAGATCATTTTGAAGCATATTGAGTGGATTTTAGTTTTTATCAGAAATCCAAGATTTTTTGCCTACCCGGTCTGGCAAAAAAAAATCCAGATTTGACCATTTTTGATTACGTTCATTTATTCTTTCCAGTTCTATCTCTAACTTAGTCCATTGATGTTAGGAAGCTACTTGGAGATTGTTTGAGTACATTTTGAAGCATATTGAGTGGTTTTTAGTTTTTGTCAGAAATCCAATATTTTTCGCCTACCCGGTCTGGCAAAAAAATCCAGGTTTGACCATTTTTGAATATGTTCATTTTTTCTTTCCAATTCTTTCTCTAACTTAGTCCATTGATGTTATGAAGCTACTTGGAGATTGTTTGAGATCATTTTGAAGCATATTGAGTGGTTTTTAGTTTTTATCAGAAATCCAAGATTTTTTGCCAAAATAATCCAGATTTGATCATTTTTGAAGATGTTCATTTTTTCTTTCCAACTTAGTCCATTGAAGTTCTGAAGCTACCAGGAGATTCTTTAAGATCATTTTGAAGCATATTGAGTGGATCTTATTTTTTTGGAGAAATTCAAGATTTTTTGCCTACCCGGTCTGGCCAAAATAATCCAGATTTGATCATTTTTGAAGATGTTCATTTTTTCTTTCCAACTTAGTCCATTGAAGTTCTGAAGCTACCAGGAGATTCTTTATGATCATTTTGAAGCATATTGAGTGGTTTTTAGTTTTTGTGAGAAATCCAATATTTTTCGCCTACCCGGTCTGGCAAAAAAATCCAGGTTTGACCATTTTTGAATATGTTCATTTTTTCTTTCCAATTCTTTCTCTAACTTAGTCCATTGATGTTATGAAGCTACTTGGAGATTGTTTGAGATAATTTTGAAGCATATTGAGTGGTTTTTAGTTTTTATCAGAAATCCAAGATTTTTTGCCAAAATAATCCAGATTTGATCATTTTTGAAGATGTTCATTTTTTCTTTCCAACTTAGTCCATTGAAGTTCTGAAGCTACCAGGAGATTCTTTAAGATCATTTTGAAGCATATTGAGTGGTTTTTAGTTTTTGTGAGAAATCCAAGATTTTTTGCCTACCCGGTCTGGCGAAAAAATCCAGGTTTGACCATTTTTGAATATGTTCATTTTTTCTTTCCAATTCTTTCTCTAACTTAGTCCATTGATGTTAGGAAGCTACTTGGAGATTGTTTGAGATCATTTTGAAGCATATTGAGTGGTTTTTAGTTTTAGTGAGAAATCCAAGATTTTTTGCCTACCCGGTCTGGCCAAAATAATCCAGATTTGATCATTTTTGAAGATGTTCATTTTTTCTTTCCAACTTAGTCCATTGAAGTTCTGAAGCTACCAGGAGATTCTTTAAGATCTTTTTGAAACATTGAGTGGTTTTTGGTTTTTGTCAGAAATCCAAGATTTTTTGCCTACCCGGTCTGGGAAAAAAAAATCCAGATTTGACCATTTTTGATTACGTTCATTTATTCTTTCCAGTTCTATCTCTAACTTAGTCCATTGATGTTAGGAAGCTACTTGGAGATTGTTTGAGATCATTTTGAAGCATATTGAGTGGTTTTTAGTTTTTGTCAGAAATCCAATATTTTTCGCCTACCCGGTCTGGCAAAAAAAATCCAGGTTTGACCATTTTTGAATATGTTCATTTTTTCTTTCCAGTTCTTTCTCTAACTTAGTCCATTGATGTTAGGAAGCTACTTGGAGATTGTTTGAGATCATTTTGAAGCATATTGAGTGGTTTTTATCAGAAATCCAAGATTTTTTGCCAAAATAATCCAGATTTGATCATTTTTGAAGATGTTCATTTTTTCTTTCCAACTTAGTCCATTGAAGTTCTGAAGCTACCAGGAGATTCTTTAAGATCATTTTGAAGCATATTGAGTGGTTTTTAGTTTTTGTGAGAAATCCAAGATTTTTTGCCTACCCGGTCGGGCAAAAAAATCCAGATTTGACCATTTTTGAATATGTTCATTTATTCTTTCCAGTTCTTTCTCTAACTTAGTCCATTGATGTTAGGAAGCTACTTGGAGATTGTTTGAGATCATTTTGAAGCATATTGAGTGGTTTTTAGTTTTAGTCAGAAATCCAAGATTTTTTGCCTACCCGGTCTGGCCAAAATAATCCAGATTTGATCATTTTTGAAGATGTTCATTTTTTCTTTCCAACTTAGTCCATTGAAGTTCTGAAGCTACCAGGAGATTCTTTAAGATCATTTTGAAGCATATTGAGTGGTTTTTAGTTTTTGTGAGAAATCCAAGATTTTTTGCCTACCCGGTCTGGCGAAAAAATCCAGGTTTGACCATTTTTGAATATGTTCATTTTTTCTTTCCAATTCTTTCTCTAACTTAGTCCATTGATGTTAGGAAGCTACTTGGAGATTGTTTGAGATCATTTTGAAGCATATTGAGTGGTTTTTAGTTTTAGTGAGAAATCCAAGATTTTTTGCCTACCCGGTCTGGCCAAAATAATCCAGATTTGATCATTTTTGAAGATGTTCATTTTTTCTTTCCAACTTAGTCCATTGAAGTTCTGAAGCTACCAGGAGATTCTTTAAGATCATTTTGAAGCATATTGAGTGGATCTTATTTTTTTGGAGAAATTCAAGATTTTTTGCCTACCCGGTCTGGCCAAAATAATCCAGATTTGATCATTTTTGAAGATGTTCATTTTTTCTTTCCAACTTAGTCCATTGATGTTAGGAAGCTACTTGGAGATTGTTTGAGATCATTTTGAAGCATATTGAGTGGTTTTTAGTTTTTATCAGAAATCCAAGATTTTTTGCCAAAATAATCCAGATTTGATCATTTTTGAAGATGTTCATTTTTTCTTTCCAACTTAGTCCATTGAAGTTCTGAAGCTACCAGGAGATTCTTTAAGATCATTCATACGCGCGCTAATGGTGGATGGTTATGGTCTTTTTCAGCTTTCCAATATTTTTACTTTTTCTGCTACAGTTCTTTACTTTTTCTTAACTTCAGCTCGTACTTCTACGTCTAAAGGTTAGTTTTATGTATCTCGCGTATTTTGTTAGTGTTTTTCCATATTTTTCATCTTTAAAATTCAGTTTTCTATTTCGGTAGTCGGTACCTTCTAGCTGTTTTACTTATATAATTATCTACTCTTCTTCATTAATTGCCCTCTTGATTTATTGATCCACTGTCTTAAGACATAGTACACTGCCTTAAAATCGTTTACATTTCTGTCTTTATTTATTATTATCTTTCTCATTCTTGTTTTCCTACTTTTACTCTTCAGTCATTTTACTTTCATTATACTAGTGCATTTTCGTTCGCGTATTACTTCCCTTTTCCATTATTATCTTTCTCATACTACAGTTAGTTCATCCTCACACTGCGACACTCAGTTTCCTTCTACTTTTTTAATCATTAATTAGCTTCATTGTTCATCTCAGTAGGGTTAGGGTTTTTCACTAGTCATAGTTATACGATTATTTTTTTGTTTCGTTTATTTCTCATACATATTTGAATTTTGGAAGAGCATAATAACCATTCTTGCAATCTTTTTTGTTTGTTTTTCCTTTTGTTTTCCATCTCTATTTATTATTATTATCGGTTTCATTATACTGCAACGGTTTTGACTGTTATTATCATTCTCTTTTCGTTACATTTTGAATTTTCAAAACATATTCCATGAGCTCGATCATAACCGTCCTTGTGGCGCGCGCTGTAAATTACAACGGCTACTATAACAACGTCAGCAAAGTGACAGCATGATGACTGGAAGTGCTTTGCGCCACGTGTTACTCAACCTCGTCTTGTACCTGTGTTTCTCAAACCTGAAGCACTCCAACAGTTCCAGGCTCAATGACTGTCAAATTTTCTATGCCGTTTGTGAAGTCTCTCGTCCAAACACCTGTGGCTCTGTTCCCTCAACTCACCCCAAAAAGACTACAATGAGATCTACCTCAACACTACTGCTATGTGGATGCCGCCTGGTTCAGAAATCTTCCTTGGCGATCTTATTAATCTGTCTGTCTAACGATGTATCTCCTAACCCTGGCCCATCTACTAACGGATCGTCAGTTGCTGACTTTCCTACTACGCGCGGTCTTAAAGTCGGTCATCTGAACGTCCGAAGTATCATCAACAAGATGGATTCTGTGCGACTTTTATTGAAAGAGAAGCCCTTTGACGTACTCACAATGTCTGAAACGTGGCTTCACCCGAACATTCTTGATAACGAAATTTATGTCCCTGGTTATACAGTTACCAGACAGGATAGGAATGGAAAACCTGGTGGAGGTACGCTCGCTTTTGTTAGATGGCATTCCCTATCGATCAAGAAGTGACTTACAGAACACTAACATTGAGTCATGCGTAGTTGAGATTACTCGTCCTAAAGCAAAGAAACTCATTATATTCACAATATACAGAGCCCCAGACCAAACACTGGACGGTTTTCTTAATGATCTCAACACCGCTTTATCATTACTCCCATCACAAGCTGAGATAATATTACTTGGTGATTTCAATGTTAATTTTTTGACTTCAAATACTGACTCATCAAGGCCATTGAAACAGAAGCTCGTTAGACTTACAAATCAACATAACTTAGTACAGCTTATTGACAAGCCTACGAGAATATCCGAGAACTCATCCACGGCAATTGACCTGTTGTTCGTTAACAACAATCATCGCATAGTCGATTCTGGAGTTATTCACATAGATTTGAGTGATCACTCACTCATTTACTGTGTCATCAAAGTGGGTGTTCCTCGGGCCCCTTGCAGGGTTATAGAGTATCGATCGTACAAGCACTACTCAAGGGAGTCGTTCCTGAGTGAACTCAGAGACATATGTTGGAATGTCGTCGACGAGCAATTGGACACCAATAGTGCAGTTGAAACTTGGAACCAACTATTTACGGATACAGCCAATCGACATGCTCCAATTAAAAAATCTAGAATCAAGGGTATACACGTGCCCTGGATGAATTCAGAGTTATGCAACGCCATGCAAGACCGAGATTACCACCACCGGAAGGCCATTAAATCAAAATCGTCATTCCATTGGTCCATGTACAAAAAGATAAAATCCTACGTAAACAACCTGGTCAAAAAATGCAAAGCTGATTACTATTTAAACCTTATTACTAGGAACAGGGGAAATAGCAGTGAACCTATGGCAAACACTGAACGAAATTACTTTGCGAAAGACATCCTCAATTCCTTCATGTATTGAAGTCGATGGCGTACCACATACTGACTCAAAGTCGATTGCTGAAGTTTTAAATAATCATTTTTCAACAGTAGGATCTAAATTGGCTGCTAAAATAAAAGCAAGCCTTGATTTTTTCTATCCACGACCCCCTTCTGGTGAATCTATCGCAAGGTCTCGAAACTTTGTCTTCATTTCAATTGAAGAAAATTTTGTGCATAGGCAACTAAAAATGCTCAAGATAAATAAATCAATTGGCCTTGATCGCATTAGCGCCAGACTGCTGAAAGACTCTACAAGCGTCATAACTCCTGCTTTGACCAAGATATTCAGTCTTCTACATTCCCTTCTATCTGGAAATTTGGTAAAGTAACAGCTCTCTTCAAATCTGGTGATCGAAGCAACGCCAACAATTACAGGCCGATTACAATCCTCCCGACAGTTAGTAAGATCCTTGAGAAGGCAGTCCATGCACAAGTATATAATTACCTTATGGAAGAAAAGATCCTTACACCCAGGCAGTTTGGCTTCAGACCTAAACTCTCAACAGAGATCGCTCTTACCCATTTCACCGATACTATCCTTGGGAATATGGACAGTGGTCTAGTAACCGGTGCTGTTTTCCTGGACTTGTCAAAAGCGTTTGACACTGTTGACCATACTATTCTCTTCAATAAACTAGTAACAGCTGGCTTTTCTGACACAAGTGTGAACTGGTTCAAGTCCTATCTATTTAACAGAAGCCAAATCACCAACTTGGCAAATGTCTCTTCCTCTCCCAAGAAAGTTCCTGTCGGAGTCCCTCAAGGAAGCGTCTTAGGACCACTACTATTTCTTGTTTATGTAAATAACTTACCCTCATGTGTTAATTACTGCGAGGTGTCCCTCTATGCTGACGATACAGTAATTTACTGCTCTTCGACTAATGCCCAGGAACTTAAAGATAAATTGAACGCTGATTTTCTGTCCATATGTCAATGGTTTAACAGCAATCTCTTGACACTGAATACATCTAAATGCAAGTTCATAATTTATGGCAGCGCACGCAAGCTCAAGGATTTCAGAGAGGTTTCACTGACCATAAATGGCTCTGCTCTTGACCGAACTGACTCTTTTAAATATTTAGGAGTGACAGTCAGTCAGAACATGAGTTGGTCAGAACACGTGGATAGAGTCAGTAATAAAGTCAATCAACGTCTTGGCATCATCCGCCGGGTAAAGCATTTGCTGCCCTTGCATGCGCGGCTAACTCTCTATAAATCTCTTGTCCTTCCCTTACTTGACTATGCCGATATCGTCTGGGGAGATAAGAATAATACCGTCCTCATGGATCACCTTCAAGTTCTTCAGAATAATGCTGCTCGACTTATGCTCGACTTTCCCTCAAGCTCTTCTGCATCTCAAGTACTCGAACTATTAAACTGGAAACCACTGTACCTTCGACGGCGCTATCATCGCTGTATTACTATCTTCAAATGCTTAAATAGCATGGTGGACTTCAACTTTAAATTAAAGAAGAATCACGACTTTCATACATATAATACACGCCGTCAGCACAATCTACATTTACCATTCGCACATAGGAATTGGGGACAGCAGAAGTTTACCTACCATGCGCTATTAGACTGGAACTCTTTAGACTCTGAAGTTATACAATCAACTACATTATCAATTTTTAAATCTTACTGGCACATAACTTAATTTCATAATAAACCTTGTTCTATTTCTATTTTATTTCCACCATTTAACTTTCCTGTTTTCCATATATTAGTGAAATATATATTTTTAATACAGGACCTCCCTGAAAATCACAAATTGTGAGTGGAGCTTTCCTGTCAAAATATTATTATTATTATTATTATTATTATTAAGCATATTGAGTGGTTTTTAGTTTTTGTCAGAAAACCAAGATTTTTTGCCTACCCGGTCTGGCCAAAATAATCCAGATTTGATCATTTTTAAAGATGTTAATATTTTCTTTCCAACTTAGTCCATTGAAGTTCTGAAGCTACTAGGAGATTCTTTAAGATCATTTTGAAACGTATATTAGTTTTTAAATTTGCGTTCTACATTTTCATATTTTTGCATTAAATAAGTACCGATTTGTATATTTATTTTATATTTTTATTTTATCAATTTTTAACTATTATTATTGTTATTAGACAATGTATTGTAAAGCGCTTAGGGCAGTTATATGAATACCTTTTTGCGCACAGAGGTCGGGAATGATTTAAACTTTCAAAATCATTCTAGCCTTTATTCACATTCGAGCTTCCTAATTATGTGCCAAATCGTACATTTCATAAGCATGTTTTCAAATTCCTCACGTGTATTCAGTCACCCGTTATTATTAATATTAAAAGCAGAGTAACGTGTTTCTGTTTATTGTCAGGGTCAACGTTGGTTTGTTTTGTTCAACTCCTGCAGTAGCTTTAGCCCGTGCTGTTCCCAGGAAGGTTGCCATGGAAATGCTGTTGACTGGAGTTTCCATCACGGCACAAGGTAAAACGGTTCTGTCTTTTTAGAGCTTTGGTTCTCTTGGTCAAAAGAGTCTTTCTCCAATTTAGGATAACAATTCCAAATGTGCTAAATTTACTTTAATCCTCATCAAGCTTGAAATTAGTATTGCACAAGACTTACAGGGTTTTCGGTAGTTTTTGATTTTGTAGTGAACATTTCTACCAGAAGACCATGGACTTCTGATACTACTAAGAATCGTTAAGGCTTATTAGGCCTGCACCTGATCCTGCTAATGACCCGAGCATATTCTCCACACACCTTGCTACAATGTCTCAATTCTCTTTCAGAAATTTAGGTTAATAATTTAAATGTAGCTTAATACAAATGTAGCTAATATAAAACCGATTGCTTGATATTACAATAATTATAAAATTATGAAATATAAGTTATAAAATATGCTCATGAAACTACGTTCTTAATACAAAGGATAATAATAAAATAAATTACGACTATAAGACTTTAACTAGAATGGTCTGGCCAAAAACATCCAGATTTGACCATTTTTGACCATTTTTGAATATGTTCATTTTTTCTTTCCAATTCTTTCTCTAACTTAGACCATTGATGTTAGGAAGCTACTTGGAGATCGTTTGAGATCATTTTGAAGCATATTGAGTGGTTTTTAGTTTTTGTCAGAAATCCACAATTTTTTGCCAAAATAATCCAGATTTGATCATTTTTGATTATGTTCATTTATTCTTTCCAGTTCTTTCTCTAACTTAGTCCATTGATGTTAGGAAGCTACTTGGAGATTGTTTGAGATCATTTTGAAGCATATTGAGTGGATTTTAGTTTTTGTGAGAAATTCAAGATTTTTTGCCTACCCGGTCTGGTCAAAATAATCCAGATTTGATCATTTTTGATTATGTTCATTTATTCTTTCCAGTTCTTTCTCTAACTTAGTCCATTGATGTTAGGAAGCTACTTGGAGATTGTTTGAGATCATTTTGAAGCATATTGAGTGGTTTTTAGTTTTTATCAGAAATCCAAGATTTTTTGCCAAAATAATCCAGATTTGATCATTTTTGAAGATGTTCATTTTTTCTTTCCAACTTAGTCCATTGATGTTAGGAAGCTACTTGGAGATTGTTTGAGTACATTTTGAAGCATATTGAGAGGTTTTTAGTTTTTGTCAGAAATCCAATATTTTTCGCCTACCCGGTCTGGTAAAAAAATCCAGGTTTGACCATTTTTGAATATGTTCATTTTTTCTTTCCAATTCTTTCTCTAACTTAGTCCATTGATGTTATGAAGCTACTTGGAGATTGTTTGAGATCATTTTGAAGCATATTGAGTGGTTTTTAGTTTTTATCAGAAATCCAAGATTTTTTGCCAAAATAATCCAGATTTGATCATTTTTGAAGATGTTCATTTTTTCTTTCCAACTTAGTCCATTGAAGTTCTGAAGCTACCAGGAGATTCTTTAAGATCATTTTGAAGCATATTGAGTGGATCTTATTTTTTTGGAGAAATTAAAGATTTTTTGCCTACCCGGTCTGGCCAAAATAATCCAGATTTGATCATTTTTGAAGATGTTCATTTTTTCTTTCCAACTTAGTCCATTGAAGTTCTGAAGCTACCAGGAGATTCTTTAAGATCATTTTGAAGCATATTGAGTGGTTTTTGGTTTTTTTCAGAAATCCAAGATTTTTTGCCTACCCGGTCTGGCAAAAAAAAATCCAGATTTGACCATTTTTGATTACGTTCATTTATTCTTTCCAGTTCTATCTCTAACTTAGTCCATTGATGTTAGGAAGCTACTTGGAGATTGTTTGAGTACATTTTGAAGCATATTGAGTGGTTTTTAGTTTTTGTCAGAAATCCAATATTTTTCGCCTACCCGGTCTGGTAAAAAAATCCAGGTTTGACCATTTTTGAATATGTTCATTTTTTCTTTCCAATTCTTTCTCTAACTTAGTCCATTGATGTTATGAAGCTACTTGGAGATTGTTTGAGATCATTTTGAAGCATATTGAGTGGTTTTTAGTTTTTATCAGAAATCCAAGATTTTTTGCCAAAATAATCCAGATTTGATCATTTTTGAAGATGTTCATTTTTTCTTTCCAACTTAGTCCATTGAAGTTCTGAAGCTACCAGGAGATTCTTTAAGATCATTTTGAAGCATATTGAGTGGATCTTATTTTTTTGGAGAAATTAAAGATTTTTTGCCTACCCGGTCTGGCCAAAATAATCCAGATTTGATCATTTTTGAAGATGTTCATTTTTTCTTTCCAACTTAGTCCATTGAAGTTCTGAAGCTACCAGGAGATTCTTTAAGATCATTTTGAAGCATATTGAGTGGTTTTTGGTTTTTGTCAGAAATCCAAGATTTTTTGCCTACCCGGTCTGGCAAAAAAAAATCCAGATTTGACCATTTTTGATTACGTTCATTTATTCTTTCCAGTTCTATCTCTAACTTAGTCCATTGATGTTAGGAAGCTACTTGGAGATTGTTTGAGTACATTTTGAAGCATATTGAGTGGTTTTTAGTTTTTGTCAGAAATCCAATATTTTTCGCCTACCCGGTCTGGCAAAAAATCCAGGTTTGACCATTTTTGAATATGTTCATTTTTTCTTTCCAATTCTTTCTCTAACTTAGTCCATTGATGTTATGAAGCTACTTGGAGATTGTATGAGATCATTTTGAAGCATATTGAGTGGTTTTTAGTTTTTATCAGAAATCCAAGATTTTTTGCCAAAATAATCCAGATTTGATCATTTTTGAAGATGTTCATTTTTTCTTTCCAACTTAGTCCATTGAAGTTCTGAAGCTACCAGGAGATTCTTTAAGATCATTTTGAAGCATATTGAGTGGATCTTATTTTTTTGGAGAAATTCAAGATTTTTTGCCTACCCGGTCTGGCCAAAATAATCCAGATTTGATCATTTTTGAAGTTGTTCATTTTTTCTTTCCAACTTAGTCCATTGAAGTTCTGAAGCTACCAGGAGATTCTTTAAGATCATTTTGAAGCATATTGAGTGGTTTTTAGTTTTTGTGAGAAATCCAAGATTTTTTGCCTACCCGGTCTGGCGAAAAAATCCAGGTTTGACCATTTTTGAATATGTTCATTTTTTCTTTCCAATTCTTTCTCTAACTTAGTCCATTGATGTTAGGAAGCTACTTGGAGATTGTTTGAGATCATTTTGAAGCATATTGAGTGGTTTTTAGTTTTAGTGAGAAATCCAAGATTTTTTGCCTACCCGGTCTGGCCAAAATAATCCAGATTTGATCATTTTTGAAGATGTTCATTTTTTCTTTCCAACTTAGTCCATTGAAGTTCTGAAGCTACCAGGAGATTCTTTAAGATCATTCATACGCGCGCTAATGGTGGATGGTTATGGTCTTTTTCAGCTTTCCAATATTTTTACTTTTTCTGCTACATTTCTTTACTTTTTCTTAACTTCAGCTCGTACTTCTACGTCTAAAGGTTAGTTTTATGTATCTCGCGTATTTTGTTAGTGTTTTTCCATATTTTTCATCTTTAAAATTCAGTTTTCTATTTCGGTAGTCGGTACCTTCTAGCTGTTTTACTTATATAATTATCTACTCTTCTTCATTAATTGCCCTCTTGATTTATTGATCCACTGTCTTAAGACATAGTACACTGCCTTAAAATCGTTTACATTTCTGTCTTTATTTATTATTATCTTTCTCATTCTTGTTTTCCTACTTTTACTCTTCAGTCATTTTACTTTCATTATACTAGTGCATTTTCGTTCGCGTATTACTTCCCTTTTCCATTATTATCTTTCTCATACTACAGTTAGTTCATCCTCACACTGCGACACTCAGTTTCCTTCTACTTTTTTAATCATTAATTAGCTTCATTGTTCATCTCAGTAGGGTTAGGGTTTTTCACTAGTCATAGTTATACGATTATTTTTTTGTTTCGTTTATTTCTCATACATATTTGAATTTTGGAAGAGCATAATAACCATTCTTGCAATCTTTTTTGTTTGTTTTTCCTTTTGTTTTCCATCTCTATTTATTATTATTATCGGTTTCATTATACTGCAACGGTTTTGACTGTTATTATCATTCTCTTTTCGTTACATTTTGAATTTTCAAAACATATTCCATGAGCTCGATCATAACCGTCCTTGTGGCGCGCGCTGTAAATTACAACGGCTACTATAACAACGTCAGCAAAGTGACAGCATGATGACTGGAAGTGCTTTGCGCCACGTGTTACTCAACCTCGTCTTGTACCTGTGTTTCTCAAACCTGAAGCACTCCAACAGTTCCAGGCGCAATGACTGTCAAATTTTCTATGCCGTTTGTGAAGTCTCTCGTCCAAACACCTGTGGCTCTGTTCCCTCAACTCACCCCAAAAAGACTACAATGAGATCTACCTCAACACTACTGCTATGTGGATGCCGCCTGGTTCAGAAATATTCCTTGGCGATCTTATTAATCTGTCTGTCTAACGATGTATCTCCTAACCCTGGCCCATCTACTAACGGATCGTCAGTTGCTGACTTTCCTACTACGCGCGGTCTTAAAGTCGGTCATCTGAACGTCCGAAGTATCATCAACAAGATGGATTCTGTGCGACTTTTATTGAAAGAGAAGCCCTTTGACGTACTCACAATGTCTGAAACGTGGCTTCACCCGAACATTCTTGATAACGAAATTTATGTCCCTGGTTATACAGTTACCAGACAGGATAGGAATGGAAAACCTGGTGGAGGTACGCTCGCTTTTGTTAGATGGCATTCCCTATCGATCAAGAAGTGACTTACAGAACACTAACATTGAGTCATGCGTAGTTGAGATTACTCGTCCTAAAGCAAAGAAACTCATTATATTCACAATATACAGAGCCCCAGACCAAACACTGGACGGTTTTCTTAATGATCTCAACACCGCTTTATCATTACTCCCATCACAAGCTGAGATAATATTACTTGGTGATTTCAATGTTAATTTTTTGACTTCAAATACTGACTCATCAAGGCCATTGAAACAGAAGCTCGTTAGACTTACAAATCAACATAACTTAGTACAGCTTATTGACAAGCCTACGAGAATATCCGAGAACTCATCCACGGCAATTGACCTGTTGTTCGTTAACAACAATCATCGCATAGTCGATTCTGGAGTTATTCACATAGATTTGAGTGATCACTCACTCATTTACTGTGTCATCAAAGTGGGTGTTCCTCGGGCCCCTTGCAGGGTTATAGAGTATCGATCGTACAAGCACTACTCAAGGGAGTCGTTCCTGAGTGAACTCAGAGACATATGTTGGAATGTCGTCGACGAGCAATTGGACACCAATAGTGCAGTTGAAACTTGGAACCAACTATTTACGGATACAGCCAATCGACATGCTCCAATTAAAAAATCTAGAATCAAGGGTATACACGTGCCCTGGATGAATTCAGAGTTATGCAACGCCATGCAAGACCGAGATTACCACCACCGGAAGGCCATTAAATCAAAATCGTCATTCCATTGGTCCATGTACAAAAAGATAAAATCCTACGTAAACAACCTGGTCAAAAAATGCAAAGCTGATTACTATTTAAACCTTATTACTAGGAACAGGGGAAATAGCAGTGAACTATGGCAAACACTGAACGAAATTACTTTGCGAAAGACATCCTCAATCCCTTCATGTATTGAAGTCGATGGCGTACCACATACTGACTCAAAGTCGATTGCTGAAGTTTTAAATAATCATTTTTCAACAGTAGGATCTAAATTGGCTGCTAAAATAAAAGCAAGCCTTGATTTTTTCTATCCACGACCCCCTTCTGGTGAATCTATCGCAAGGTCTCGAAACTTTGTCTTCATTTCAATTGAAGAAAATTTTGTGCATAGGCAACTAAAAATGCTCAAGATAAATAAATCAATTGGCCTTGATCGCATTAGCGCCAGACTGCTGAAAGACTCTACAAGCGTCATAACTCCTGCTTTGACCAAGATATTCAGTCTTCTACATTCCCTTCTATCTGGAAATTTGGTAAAGTAACAGCTCTCTTCAAATCTGGTGATCGAAGCAACGCCAACAATTACAGGCCGATTACAATCCTCCCGACAGTTAGTAAGATCCTTGAGAAGGCAGTCCATGCACAAGTATATAATTACCTTATGGAAGAAAAGATCCTTACACCCAGGCAGTTTGGCTTCAGACCTAAACTCTCAACAGAGATCGCTCTTACCCATTTCACCGATACTATCCTTGGGAATATGGACAGTGGTCTAGTAACCGGTGCTGTTTTCCTGGACTTGTCAAAAGCGTTTGACACTGTTGACCATACTATTCTCTTCAATAAACTAGTAACAGCTGGCTTTTCTGACACAAGTGTGAACTGGTTCAAGTCCTATCTATTTAACAGAAGCCAAATCACCAACTTGGCAAATGTCTCTTCCTCTCCCAAGAAAGTTCCTGTCGGAGTCCCTCAAGGAAGCGTCTTAGGACCACTACTATTTCTTGTTTATGTAAATAACTTACCCTCATGTGTTAATTACTGCGAGGTGTCCCTCTATGCTGACGATACAGTAATTTACTGCTCTTCGACTAATGCCCAGGAACTTAAAGATAAATTGAACGCTGATTTTCTGTCCATATGTCAATGGTTTAACATCAATCTCTTGACACTGAATACATCTAAATGCAAGTTCATAATTTATGGCAGCGCACGCAAGCTCAAGGATTTCAGAGAGGTTTCACTGACCATAAATGGCTCTGCTCTTGACCGAACTGACTCTTTTAAATATTTAGGAGTGACAGTCAGTCAGAACATGAGTTGGTCAGAACACGTGGATAGAGTCAGTAATAAAGTCAATCAACGTCTTGGCATCATCCGCCGGGTAAAGCATTTGCTGCCCTTGCATGCGCGGCTAACTCTCTATAAATCTCTTGTCCTTCCCTTACTTGACTATGCCGATATCGTCTGGGGAGATAAGAATAATACCGTCCTCATGGATCACCTTCAAGTTCTTCAGAATAATGCTGCTCGACTTATGCTCGACTTTCCCTCAAGCTCTTCTGCATCTCAAGTACTCGAACTATTAAACTGGAAACCACTGTACCTTCGACGGCGCTATCATCGCTGTATTACTATCTTCAAATGCTTAAATAGCATGGTGGACTTCAACTTTAAATTAAAGAAGAATCACGACTTTCATACATATAATACACGCCGTCAGCACAATCTACATTTACCATTCGCACATAGGAATTGGGGACAGCAGAAGTTTACCTACCATGCGCTATTAGACTGGAACTCTTTAGACTCTGAAGTTATACAATCAACTACATTATCAATTTTTAAATCTTACTGGCACATAACTTAATTTCATAATAAACCTTGTTCTATTTCTATTTTATTTCCACCATTTAACTTTCCTGTTTTCCATATATTAGTGAAATATATATTTTTAATACAGGACCTCCCTGAAAATCACAAATTGTGAGTGGAGCTTTCCTGTCAAAATATTATTATTATTATTATTATTATTATTAAGCATATTGAGTGGTTTTTAGTTTTTGTCAGAAAACCAAGATTTTTTGCCTACCCGGTCTGGCCAAAATAATCCAGATTTGATCATTTTTAAAGATGTTAATATTTTCTTTCCAACTTAGTCCATTGAAGTTCTGAAGCTACTAGGAGATTCTTTAAGATCATTTTGAAACGTATATTAGTTTTTAAATTTGCGTTCTACATTTTCATATTTTTGCATTAAATAAGTACCGATTTGTATATTTATTTTATATTTTTATTTTATCAATTTTTAACTATTATTATTGTTATTAGACAATGTATTGTAAAGCGCTTAGGGCAGTTATATGAATACCTTTTTGCGCACAGAGGTCGGGAATGATTTAAACTTTCAAAATCATTCTAGCCTTTATTCACATTCGAGCTTCCTAATTATGTGCCAAATCGTACATTTCATAAGCATGTTTTCAAATTCCTCACGTGTATTCAGTCACCCGTTATTATTAATATTAAAAGCAGAGTAACGTGTTTCTGTTTATTGTCAGGGTCAACGTTGGTTTGTTTTGTTCAACTCCTGCAGTAGCTTTAGCCCGTGCTGTTCCCAGGAAGGTTGCCATGGAAATGCTGTTGACTGGAGTTTCCATCACGGCACAAGGTAAAACGGTTCTGTCTTTTTAGAGCTTTGGTTCTCTTGGTCAAAAGAGTCTTTCTCCAATTTAGGATAACAATTTCAAATGTGCTAAATTTACTTTAATCCTCATCAAGCTTGAAATTAGTATTGCACAAGACTTACAGGGTTTTCGGTAGTTTTTGATTTTGTAGTGAACATTTCTACCAGAAGACCATGGACTTCTGATACTACTAAGAATCGTTAAGGCTTATTAGGCCTGCACCTGATCCTGCTAATGACCCGAGCATATTCTCCACACACCTTGCTACAATGTCTCAATTCTCTTTCAGAAATTTAGGTTAATAATTTAAATGTAGCTTAATACAAATGTAGCTAATATAAAACCGATTGCTTGATATTACAATAATTATAAAATTATGAAATATAAGTTATAAAATATGCTCATGAAACTACGTTCTTAATACAAAGGATAATAATAAAATAAATTACGACTATAAGACTTTAACTAGAATGGTCTGGCCAAAAACATCCAGATTTGACCATTTTTGACCATTTTTGAATATGTTCATTTTTTCTTTCCAATTCTTTCTCTAACTTAGACCATTGATGTTAGGAAGCTACTTGGAGATCGTTTGAGATCATTTTGAAGCATATTGAGTGGTTTTTAGTTTTTGTGAGAAATCCACAATTTTTTGCCAAAATAATCCAGATTTGATCATTTTTGATTATGTTCATTTTTTCTTTCCAACTTAGTCCATTGAAGTTCTGAAGCTACCAGGAGATTCTTTAAGATCATTTTGAAGCATATTGAGTGGTTTTTAGTTTTTGTGAGAAATCCAATATTTTTCGCCTACCCGGTCTGACAAAAAAATCCAGGTTTGACCATTTTTGAATATGTTCATTTTTTCTTTCCAATTCTTTCTCTAACTTAGTCCATTGATGTTAGGAAGCTACTTGGAGATTGTTTGAGATCATTTTGAAGCATATTGAGTGGTTTTTAGTTTTTGTGAGAAATCCAAGATTTTTTGCCAAAATAATCCAGATTTGATCATTTTTGAAGATGTTCATTTTTTCTTTCCAACTTAGTCCATTGAAGTTCTGAAGCTACCAGGAGATTCTTTAAGATCATTTTGAAGCATATTGAGTGGTTTTTAGTTTTTGTGAGAAATCCAAGATTTTTTGCCTACCCGGTCTGGCAAAAAAAATCCATATTTGACCATTTTTGATTATGTTCATTTATTCTTTCCAGTTATTTCTCTAACTTAGTCCATTGATGTTAGGAAGCTACTTGGAGATTGTTTGAGATCATTTTGAAGCATATTGAGTGGTTTTTAGTTTTTGTGAGAAATCCAATATTTTTCGCCTACCCGGTCTGGCAAAAAAATACAGGTTTGACCATTTTTGAATATGTTCATTTTTTCTTTCCAATTCTTTCTCTAACTTAGTCCATTGATGTTATGAAGCTACTTGGAGATTGTTTGAGATCATTTTGAAGCATATTGAGTGGTTTTTAGTTATTATCAGAAATCCAAGATTTTTTGCCAAAATAATCCAGATTTGATCATTTTTGAAGATGTTCATTTTTTCTTTCCAACTTAGTCCATTGAAGTTCTGAAGCTACCAGGAGATTCTTTAAGATCATTTTGAAGCATATTGAGTGGATCTTATTTTTTTTGAGAAATTCAAGATTTTTTGCCTACCCGGTCTGGCCAAAATAATCCAGATTTGATCATTTTTGAAGATGTTCATTTTTTCTTTCCAACTTAGTCCATTGAAGTTCTGAAGCTACCAGGAGATTCTTTAAGATCATTTTGAAGCATATTGAGTGGTTTTTAGTTTTTGTGAGAAATCCAATATTTTTCGCCTACCCGGTCTGGCACAAAAATCCAGGTTTGACCATTTTTGAATATGTTCATTTTTTCTTTCCAATTCTTTCTCTAACTTAGTCCATTGATGTTATGAAGCTACTTGGAGATTGTTTGAGATCATTTTGAAGCATATTGAGTGGTTTTTAGTTTTTATCAGAAATCCAAGATTTTTTGCCAAAATAATCCAGATTTGATCATTTTTGAAGATGTTCATTTTTTCTTTCCAACTTAGTCCATTGAAGTTCTGAAGCTACCAGGAGATTCTTTAAGATCATTTTGAAGCATATTGAGTGGTTTTTAGTTTTTGTGAGAAATCCAATATTTTTCTCCTACCCGGTCTGGCACAAAAATCCAGGTTTGACCATTTTTGAATATGTTCATTTTTTCTTTCCAATTCTTTCTCTAACTTAGTCCATTGATGTTATGAAGCTACTTGGAGATTGTTTGAGATCATTTTGAAGCATATTGAGTGGTTTTTAGTTTTTATCAGAAATCCAAGATTTTTTGCCAAAATAATCCAGATTTGATCATTTTTGAAGATGTTCATTTTTTCTTTCCAACTTAGTCCATTGAAGTTCTGAAGCTACCAGGAGATTCTTTAAGATCATTTTGAAGCATATTGAGTGGTTTTTAGTTTTTGTGAGAAATCCAATATTTTTCGCCTACCCGGTCTGGCAAAAAAATCCAGATTTGACCATTTTTGATTATGTTCATTTATTCTTTCCAGTTCTTTCTCTAACTTAGTCCATTGATGTTAGGAAGCTACTTGGAGATTGTTTGAGATCATTTTGAAGCATATTGAGTGGTTTTTAGTTTTTGTGAGAAATCCAAGATTTTTTGCCTACCCAGTCTGGCCAAAATAATCCAGATTTGATCATTTTTGAAGATGTTCATTTTTTCTTTCCAACTTAGTCCATTGAAGTTCTGAAGCTACCAGGAGATGCTTTAAGATCATTTTGAAGCATATTGAGTGGTTTTTAGTTTTTGTCAGAAATCCAAGATTTTTTGCCTACCCGGTCTGGCAAAAAAATCCAGGTTTGACCATTTTTGAATATGTTCATTTTTTCTTTCCAATTCTTTCTCTAACTTAGTCCATTGATGTTAGGAAGCTACTTGGAGATTCTTTGAGATCATTTTGAAGCATATTGAGTGGTTTTTAGTTTTCGTGAGAAATCCAAGATTTTTTGCCTACCCGGTCTGGCCAAAATAATCCAGATTTGATCATTTTTGAAGATGTTCATTTTTTCTTTCCAACTTAGTCCATTGAAGTTCTGAAGCTACCAGGAGATTCTTTAAGATCATTTTGAAGCATATTGAGTGGTTTTTAGTTTTTGTGAGAAATCCAAGATTTTTTGCCTACCCGGTCTGGCAAAAAAATCCAGGTTTGACCATTTTTGAATATGTTCATTTTTTCTTTCCAATTCTTTCTCTAACTTAGTCCATTGATGTTAGGAAGCTACTTGGAGATTGTTTGAGATCATTTTGAAGCATATTGAGTGGTTTTTAGTTTTTGTGAGAAATCCAATATTTTTCGCCTACCCGGTCTGGCAAAAAAATTCAGGTTTGACCATTTTTGAATATGTTCATTTTTTCTTTCCAATTCTTTCTCTAACTTAGTCCATTGATGTTATGAAGCTACTTGGAGATTGTTTGAGATCATTTTGAAGCATATTGAGTGGTTTTTATCAGAAATCCAAGATTTTTTGCCAAAATAATCCAGATTTGATCATTTTTGAAGATGTTCATTTTTTCTTTCCAACTTAGTCCATTGAAGTTCTGAAGCTACCAGGAGATTCTTTAAGATCATTTTGAAGCATATTGAGTGGTTTTTAGTTTTTGTGAGAAATCCAATATTTTTCGCCTACCCGGTCTGGCACAAAAATCCAGGTTTGACCATTTTTGAATATGTTCATTTTTTCTTTCCAATTCTTTCTCTAACTTAGTCCATTGATGTTATGAAGCTACTTGGAGATTGTTTGAGATCATTTTGAAGCATATTGAGTGGTTTTTAGTTTTTATCAGAAATCCAAGATTTTTTGCCAAAATAATCCAGATTTGATCATTTTTGAAGATGTTCATTTTTTCTTTCCAACTTAGTCCATTGAAGTTCTGAAGCTACCAGGAGATTCTTTAAGATCATTTTGAAGCATATTGAGTGGTTTTTAGTTTTTGGGAGAAATCCAATATTTTTCGCCTACCCGGTCTGGCAAAAAAATCCAGGTTTGACCATTTTTGAATATGTTCATTTTTTCTTTCCAATTCTTTCTCTAACTTAGTCCATTGATGTTATGAAGCTACTTGGAGATTGTTTGAGATCATTTTGAAGCATATTGAGTGGTTTTTAGTTTTTATCAGAAATCCAAGATTTTTTGCCAAAATAATCCAGATTTGATCATTTTTGAAGATGTTCATTTTTTCTTTCCAACTTAGTCCATTGAAGTTCTGAAGCTACCAGGAGATTCTTTAAGATCATTTTGAAGCATATTGAGTGGTTTTTAGTTTTTGTGAGAAATCCAATATTTTTCGCCTACCCGGTCTGGCACAAAAATCCAGGTTTGACCATTTTTGAATATGTTCATTTTTTCTTTCCAATTCTTTCTCTAACTTAGTCCATTGATGTTATGAAGCTACTTGGAGATTGTTTGAGATCATTTTGAAGCATATTGAGTGGTTTTTAGTTTTTATCAGAAATCCAAGATTTTTTGCCAAAATAATCCAGATTTGATCATTTTTGAAGATGTTCATTTTTTCTTTCCAACTTAGTCCATTGAAGTTCTGAAGCTACCAGGAGATTCTTTAAGATCATTTTGAAGCATATTGAGTGGTTTTTAGTTTTTGTGAGAAATCCAATATTTTTCGCCTACCCGGTCTGACAAAAAAATCCAGGTTTGACCATTTTTGAATATGTTCATTTTTTCTTTCCAATTCTTTCTCTAACTTAGTCCATTGATGTTAGGAAGCTACTTGGAGATTGTTTGAGATCATTTTGAAGCATATTGAGTGGTTTTTAGTTTTTGTGAGAAATCCAAGATTTTTTGCCAAAATAATCCAGATTTGATCATTTTTGAAGATGTTCATTTTTTCTTTCCAACTTAGTCCATTGAAGTTCTGAAGCTACCAGGAGATTCTTTAAGATCATTTTGAAGCATATTGAGTGGTTTTTAGTTTTTGTGAGAAATCCAAGATTTTTTGCCTACCCGGTCTGGCAAAAAAAATCCATATTTGACCATTTTTGATTATGTTCATTTATTCTTTCCAGTTATTTCTCTAACTTAGTCCATTGATGTTAGGAAGCTACTTGGAGATTGTTTGAGATCATTTTGAAGCATATTGAGTGGTTTTTAGTTTTTGTGAGAAATCCAATATTTTTCGCCTACCCGGTCTGGCAAAAAAATACAGGTTTGACCATTTTTGAATATGTTCATTTTTTCTTTCCAATTCTTTCTCTAACTTAGTCCATTGATGTTATGAAGCTACTTGGAGATTGTTTGAGATCATTTTGAAGCATATTGAGTGGTTTTTAGTTATTATCAGAAATCCAAGATTTTTTGCCAAAATAATCCAGATTTGATCATTTTTGAAGATGTTCATTTTTTCTTTCCAACTTAGTCCATTGAAGTTCTGAAGCTACCAGGAGATTCTTTAAGATCATTTTGAAGCATATTGAGTGGATCTTATTTTTTTTGAGAAATTCAAGATTTTTTGCCTACCCGGTCTGGCCAAAATAATCCAGATTTGATCATTTTTGAAGATGTTCATTTTTTCTTTCCAACTTAGTCCATTGAAGTTCTGAAGCTACCAGGAGATTCTTTAAGATCATTTTGAAGCATATTGAGTGGTTTTTAGTTTTTGTGAGAAATCCAATATTTTTCGCCTACCCGGTCTGGCACAAAAATCCAGGTTTGACCATTTTTGAATATGTTCATTTTTTCTTTCCAATTCTTTCTCTAACTTAGTCCATTGATGTTATGAAGCTACTTGGAGATTGTTTGAGATCATTTTGAAGCATATTGAGTGGTTTTTAGTTTTTATCAGAAATCCAAGATTTTTTGCCAAAATAATCCAGATTTGATCATTTTTGAAGATGTTCATTTTTTCTTTCCAACTTAGTCCATTGAAGTTCTGAAGCTACCAGGAGATTCTTTAAGATCATTTTGAAGCATATTGAGTGGTTTTTAGTTTTTGTGAGAAATCCAATATTTTTCTCCTACCCGGTCTGGCACAAAAATCCAGGTTTGACCATTTTTGAATATGTTCATTTTTTCTTTCCAATTCTTTCTCTAACTTAGTCCATTGATGTTATGAAGCTACTTGGAGATTGTTTGAGATCATTTTGAAGCATATTGAGTGGTTTTTAGTTTTTATCAGAAATCCAAGATTTTTTGCCAAAATAATCCAGATTTGATCATTTTTGAAGATGTTCATTTTTTCTTTCCAACTTAGTCCATTGAAGTTCTGAAGCTACCAGGAGATTCTTTAAGATCATTTTGAAGCATATTGAGTGGTTTTTAGTTTTTGTGAGAAATCCAATATTTTTCGCCTACCCGGTCTGGCAAAAAAATCCAGATTTGACCATTTTTGATTATGTTCATTTATTCTTTCCAGTTCTTTCTCTAACTTAGTCCATTGATGTTAGGAAGCTACTTGGAGATTGTTTGAGATCATTTTGAAGCATATTGAGTGGTTTTTAGTTTTTGTGAGAAATCCAAGATTTTTTGCCTACCCAGTCTGGCCAAAATAATCCAGATTTGATCATTTTTGAAGATGTTCATTTTTTCTTTCCAACTTAGTCCATTGAAGTTCTGAAGCTACCAGGAGATGCTTTAAGATCATTTTGAAGCATATTGAGTGGTTTTTAGTTTTTGTCAGAAATCCAAGATTTTTTGCCTACCCGGTCTGGCAAAAAAATCCAGGTTTGACCATTTTTGAATATGTTCATTTTTTCTTTCCAATTCTTTCTCTAACTTAGTCCATTGATGTTAGGAAGCTACTTGGAGATTCTTTGAGATCATTTTGAAGCATATTGAGTGGTTTTTAGTTTTCGTGAGAAATCCAAGATTTTTTGCCTACCCGGTCTGGCCAAAATAATCCAGATTTGATCATTTTTGAAGATGTTCATTTTTTCTTTCCAACTTAGTCCATTGAAGTTCTGAAGCTACCAGGAGATTCTTTAAGATCATTTTGAAGCATATTGAGTGGTTTTTAGTTTTTGTGAGAAATCCAAGATTTTTTGCCTACCCGGTCTGGCAAAAAAATCCAGGTTTGACCATTTTTGAATATGTTCATTTTTTCTTTCCAATTCTTTCTCTAACTTAGTCCATTGATGTTAGGAAGCTACTTGGAGATTGTTTGAGATCATTTTGAAGCATATTGAGTGGTTTTTAGTTTTTGTGAGAAATCCAATATTTTTCGCCTACCCGGTCTGGCAAAAAAATTCAGGTTTGACCATTTTTGAATATGTTCATTTTTTCTTTCCAATTCTTTCTCTAACTTAGTCCATTGATGTTATGAAGCTACTTGGAGATTGTTTGAGATCATTTTGAAGCATATTGAGTGGTTTTTATCAGAAATCCAAGATTTTTTGCCAAAATAATCCAGATTTGATCATTTTTGAAGATGTTCATTTTTTCTTTCCAACTTAGTCCATTGAAGTTCTGAAGCTACCAGGAGATTCTTTAAGATCATTTTGAAGCATATTGAGTGGTTTTTAGTTTTTGTGAGAAATCCAATATTTTTCGCCTACCCGGTCTGGCACAAAAATCCAGGTTTGACCATTTTTGAATATGTTCATTTTTTCTTTCCAATTCTTTCTCTAACTTAGTCCATTGATGTTATGAAGCTACTTGGAGATTGTTTGAGATCATTTTGAAGCATATTGAGTGGTTTTTAGTTTTTATCAGAAATCCAAGATTTTTTGCCAAAATAATCCAGATTTGATCATTTTTGAAGATGTTCATTTTTTCTTTCCAACTTAGTCCATTGAAGTTCTGAAGCTACCAGGAGATTCTTTAAGATCATTTTGAAGCATATTGAGTGGTTTTTAGTTTTTGGGAGAAATCCAATATTTTTCGCCTACCCGGTCTGGCAAAAAAATCCAGGTTTGACCATTTTTGAATATGTTCATTTTTTCTTTCCAATTCTTTCTCTAACTTAGTCCATTGATGTTATGAAGCTACTTGGAGATTGTTTGAGATCATTTTGAAGCATATTGAGTGGTTTTTAGTTTTTATCAGAAATCCAAGATTTTTTGCCAAAATAATCCAGATTTGATCATTTTTGAAGATGTTCATTTTTTCTTTCCAACTTAGTCCATTGAAGTTCTGAAGCTACCAGGAGATTCTTTAAGATCATTTTGAAGCATATTGAGTGGTTTTTAGTTTTTGTGAGAAATCCAATATTTTTCGCCTACCCGGTCTGGCACAAAAATCCAGGTTTGACCATTTTTGAATATGTTCATTTTTTCTTTCCAATTCTTTCTCTAACTTAGTCCATTGATGTTATGAAGCTACTTGGAGATTGTTTGAGATCATTTTGAAGCATATTGAGTGGTTTTTAGTTTTTATCAGAAATCCAAGATTTTTTGCCAAAATAATCCAGATTTGATCATTTTTGAAGATGTTCATTTTTTCTTTCCAACTTAGTCCATTGAAGTTCTGAAGCTACCAGGAGATGCTTTAAGATCATTTTGAAGCATATTGAGTGGTTTTTAGTTTTGTCAGAAATCCAAGATTTTTTGCCCACCCGGTCTGGCAAAAAAATCCAGGTTTGACCATTTTTGAATATGTTCATTTTTTCTTTCCAATTCTTTCTCTAACTTAGTCCATTGATGTTAGGAAGCTACTTGGAGATTGTTTGAGATCATTTTGAAGCATATTGAGTGGTTTTTAGTTTTTGTCAGAAATCCAAGATTTTTTGCCAACCCGGTCTGGCCAAAATAATCCAGATTTGATCATTTTTGAAGATGTTCATTTTTTCTTTCCAACTTAGTCCATTGAAGTTCTGAAGCTACCAGGAGATTCTTTAAGATCATTTTGAAGCATATTGAGTGGTTTTTAGTTTTTGTGAGAAATCCAAGATTTTTTGCCTACCCGGTCTGGCAAAAAAATCCAGATTTGACCATTTTTGATTATGTTCATTTATTCTTTCCAGTTCTTTCTCTAACTTAGTCCATTGATGTTAGGAAGCTACTTGGAGATTGTTTGAGATCATTTTGAAGCATATTGAGTGGTTTTTAGTTTTTGTCAGAAATCCAAGATTTTTTGCCAAAATAATCCAGATTTGATCATTTTTGAAGATGTTCATTTTTTCTTTCCAACTTAGTCCATTGAAGTTCTGAAGCTACCAGGAGATTCTTTAAGATCATTTTGAAGCATATTGAGTGGTTTTTAGTTTTTGGGAGAAATCCAATATTTTTCGCCTACCCGGTCTGGCAAAAAAATACAGGTTTGACCATTTTTGAATATGTTCATTTTTTCTTTCCAACTTAGTCCATTGAAGTTCTGAAGCTACCAGGAGATTCTTTAAGATCATTTTGAAGCATATTGAGTGGTTTTTAGTTTTTGTGAGAAATCCAATATTTTTCGCCTACCCGGTCTGGCAAAAAAATCCAGGTTTGACCATTTTTGAATATGTTCATTTTTTCTTTCCAGTTCTTTCTCTAACTTAGTCCATTGATGTTAGGAAGCTACTTGGAGATTGTTTGAGATCATTTTGAAGCATATTGAGTGGTTTTTAGTTTTTATCAGAAATCCAAGATTTTTTGCCAAAATAATCCAGATTTGATCATTTTTGAAGATGTTCATTTTTTCTTTCCAACTTAGTCCATTGATGTTAGGAAGCTACTTGGAGATTGTTTGAGTACATTTTGAAGCATATTGAGTGGTTTTTAGTTTTTGTCAGAAATCCAATATTTTTCGCCTACCCGGTCTGGCAAAAAAATCCAGGTTTGACCATTTTTGAATATGTTCATTTTTTCTTTCCAATTCTTTCTCTAACTTAGTCCATTGATGTTATGAAGCTACTTGGAGATTGTTTGAGATCATTTTGAAGCATATTGAGTGGTTTTTAGTTTTTATCAGAAATCCAAGATTTTTTGCCAAAATAATCCAGATTTGATCATTTTTGAAGATCTTCATTTTTTCTTTCCAACTTAGTCCATTGAAGTTCTGAAGCTACCAGGAGATTCTTTAAGATCATTTTGAAGCATATTGAGTGGATCTTATTTTTTTGGAGAAATTCAAGATTTTTTGCCTACCCGGTCTGGCCAAAATAATCCAGATTTGATCATTTTTGAAGATGTTCATTTTTTCTTTCCAACTTAGTCCATTGAAGTTCTGAAGCTACCAGGAGATTCTTTAAGATCATTTTGAAGCATATTGAGTGGTTTTTAGTTTTTGTCAGAAATCCAATATTTTTCGCCTACCCGGTCTGGCAAAAAAATCCAGGTTTGACCATTTTTGAATATGTTCATTTTTTCTTTCCAATTCTTTCTCTAACTTAGTCCATTGATGTTATGAAGCTACTTGGAGATTGTTTGAGATCATTTTGAAGCATATTGAGTGGTTTTTAGTTTTTATCAGAAATCCAAGATTTTTTGCCAAAATAATCCAGATTTGATCATTTTTGAAGATGTTCATTTTTTCTTTCCAACTTAGTCCATTGATGTTAGGAAGCTACTTGGAGATTGTTTGAGATCATTTTGAAGCATATTGAGTGGATTTTAGTTTTTGTGAGAAATTCAAGATTTTTTGCCTACCCGGTCTGTCCAAAATAATCCAGATTTGATCATTTTTGAAGATCTTCATTTTTTTCTTTCCAATTCTTTCTCTAACTTAGTCCATTGATGTTATGAAGCTACTTGGAGATTGTTTGAGATCATTTTGAAGCATATTGAGTGGTTTTTAGTTTTTATCAGAAATCCAAGATTTTTTGCCAAAATAATCCAGATTTGATCATTTTTGAAGATGTTCATTTTTTCTTTCCAACTTAGTCCATTGATGTTAGGAAGCTACTTGGAGATTGTTTGAGTACATTTTGAAGCATATTGAGTGGTTTTTAGTTTTTGTGAGAAATCCAATATTTTTCGCCTACCCGGTCTGGCAAAAAAATCCAGGTTTGACCATTTTTGAATATGTTCATTTTTTCTTTCCAATTCTTTCTCTAACTTAGTCCATTGATGTTATGAAGCTACTTGGAGATTGTTTGAGATCATTTTGAAGCATATTGAGTGGTTTTTAGTTTTTATCAGAAATCCAAGATTTTTTGCCAAAATAATCCAGATTTGATCATTTTTGAAGATGTTCATTTTTTCTTTCCAACTTAGTCCATTGAAGTTCTGAAGCTACCAGCAGATTCTTTAAGATCATTTTGAAGCATATTGAGTGGTTTTTAGTTTTTGTGAGAAATCCTAGATTTTTTGCCTACCCGGTCTCGCAAAAAAAAATCCATATTTGACCATTTTTGATTATGTTCATTTATTCTTTCCAGTTATTTCTCTAACTTAGTCCATTGATGTTAGGAAGCTACTTGGAGATTGTTTGAGATCATTTTGAAGCATATTGAGTGGTTTTTAGTTTTTATCAGAAATCCAAGATTTTTTGCCAAAATAATCCAGATTTGATCATTTTTGAAGATGTTCATTTTTTCTTTCCAACTTAGTCCATTGAAGTTCTGAAGCTACCAGGAGATTCTTTAAGATCATTCATACGCGCGCTAATGGTGGATGGTTATGGTCTTTTTCAGCTTTCCAATATTTTTACTTTTTCTGCTACAGTTCTTTACTTTTTCTTAACTTCAGCTCGTACTTCTACGTCTAAAGGTTAGTTTTATGTATCTCGCGTATTTTGTTAGTGTTTTTCCATATTTTTCATCTTTAAAATTCAGTTTTCTATTTCGGTAGTCGGTACCTTCTAGCTGTTTTACTTATATAATTATCTACTCTTCTTCATTAATTGCCCTCTTGATTTATTGATCCACTGTCTTAAGACATAGTACACTGCCTTAAAATCGTTTACATTTCTGTCTTTATTTATTATTATCTTTCTCATTCTTGTTTTCCTACTTTTACTCTTCAGTCATTTTACTTTCATTATACTAGTGCATTTTCGTTCGCGTATTACTTCCCTTTTCCATTATTATCTTTCTCATACTACAGTTAGTTCATCCTCACACTGCGACACTCAGTTTCCTTCTACTTTTTTAATCATTAATTAGCTTCATTGTTCATCTCAGTAGGGTTAGGGTTTTTCACTAGTCAAGTTCAAGTTCAAGTTTATTTCACACTATGTATAATATTTACAATAAGGAGAGTAGATAAAAATGTATAAACAAAATAAGTACATGGAATAAATTAAAAGATTCAAGTGTACAGTGGTCAAAGTAGCTAAAAGCTTTCGAGTTGGCCACTGCTTACATGCAGATAATAATTGAATAACTGAGCGTAATACATAGAATACATTAAATAAAGTATTGATTAGAGTAGTAAATTGAGCTTGAGAGGAACTACAATATGAGAAAACGAAAGGAAAAAAAATAAGGAGAAAAAAAAGAAAACGAAAGAGAGGATTAGGAGGAGAAATAGTTATTGTGAGAAGGTTTATAACAAAGTAAAATGGTGCTCTTAAATTTGATGATTAAGCAGGTGAGCTTTATATTGTTTTTTGAAATTGTTTGTTTTTGTTAGGTGCTTTAGGCTAGTAGGTATAGTTTCCCAAATTTTCGTAGCAGTGTATTTAAAAGTAAATTTACCTAAGTTGGTTCTAATTTTAGGGGGGTAGAAATTTGTCCTAGCTGCATACCTGGTATTGTAATTATGTACATTTGTTACGGGTATTAGGAAATCGTGAAACACGGAGGGGATATCAGATGGATTTTTGTATAGTTTATGTGTTAAGGTACAGATGTTCAACTTAACAATATTTTCAAATTTTAAAATGCTCAGAATTTGGTAATAAGGAGAAGCAGATTCTCTGTTGTTGGCAAAAAAGATACTTCGAATGCATTTATTTTGTTTGGTACATATTTTTGTTAAGTTGGTTGGGTATGTGTTTCCCCAGTTGATGGACCCATAGTTTAAATAGGGATATATAAGTGTATAATAAAGTTGTTTTAGCATTTGAAGACTGAGGTAATTCCGTAATTTGTAGAAAATTCCTACATTTTTGGCTATCTTGTTATTGATATGGGTGATTTGACTTTTCCAATTGAGGTATTCATCTAAGTATATTCCTAAATATTTAATGTTCTTTTTCCTTTCAATATTTAGAATATTCATTTGTGGGAGGGTCTTTCTCGGTGAAGTAATTAACATATAATTGGTCTTTTTCATGTTGACAGAAAGTTTGTTAATATTACAGTAACTGAGAACATGTTTTAATGTCATAGTTATACGATTATGTTTTTGTTTCGTTTATTTCTCATACATATTTGAATTTTGGAAGAGCATAATAACCATTCTTGCAATCTTTTTTGTTTGTTTTTCCTTTTGTTTTCCATCTCTATTTATTATTATTATCGGTTTCATTATACTGCAACGGTTTTGACTGTTATTATCATTCTCTTTTCGTTACATTTTGAATTTTCAAAACATATTCCATGAGCTCGATCATAACCGTCCTTGTGGCGCGCGCTGTAAATTACAACGGCTACTATAACAACGTCAGCAAAGTGACAGCATGATGACTGGAAGTGCTTTGCGCCACGTGTTACTCAACCTCGTCTTGTACCTGTGTTTCTCAAACCTGAAGCACTCCAACAGTTCCAGGCGCAATGACTGTCAAATTTTCTATGCCGTTTGTGAAGTCTCTCGTCCAAACACCTGTGGCTCTGTTCCCTCAACTCACCCCAAAAAGACTACAATGAGATCTACCTCAACACTACTGCTATGTGGATGCCGCCTGGTTCAGAAATCTTCCTTGGCGATCTTATTAATCTGTCTGTCTAACGATGTATCTCCTAACCCTGGCCCATCTACTAACGGATCGTCAGTTGCTGACTTTCCTACTACGCGCGGTCTTAAAGTCGGTCATCTGAACGTCCGAAGTATCATCAACAAGATGGATTCTGTGCGACTTTTATTGAAAGAGAAGCCCTTTGACGTACTCACAATGTCTGAAACGTGGCTTCACCCGAACATTCTTGATAACGAAATTTATGTCCCTGGTTATACAGTTACCAGACAGGATAGGAATGGAAAACCTGGTGGAGGTACGCTCGCTTTTGTTAGATGGCATTCCCTATCGATCAAGAAGTGACTTACAGAACACTAACATTGAGTCATGCGTAGTTGAGATTACTCGTCCTAAAGCAAAGAAACTCATTATATTCACAATATACAGAGCCCCAGACCAAACACTGGACGGTTTTCTTAATGATCTCAACACCGCTTTATCATTACTCCCATCACAAGCTGAGATAATATTACTTGGTGATTTCAATGTTAATTTTTTGACTTCAAATACTGACTCATCAAGGCCATTGAAACAGAAGCTCGTTAGACTTACAAATCAACATAACTTAGTACAGCTTATTGACAAGCCTACGAGAATATCCGAGAACTCATCCACGGCAATTGACCTGTTGTTCGTTAACAACAATCATCGCATAGTCGATTCTGGAGTTATTCACATAGATTTGAGTGATCACTCACTCATTTACTGTGTCATCAAAGTGGGTGTTCCTCGGGCCCCTTGCAGGGTTATAGAGTATCGATCGTACAAGCACTACTCAAGGGAGTCGTTCCTGAGTGAACTCAGAGACATATGTTGGAATGTCGTCGACTAGCAATTGGACACCAATAGTGCAGTTGAAACTTGGAACCAACTATTTACGGATACAGCCAATCGACATGCTCCAATTAAAAAATCTAGAATCAAGGGTATACACGTGCCCTGGATGAATTCAGAGTTATGCAACGCCATGCAAGACCGAGATTACCACCACCGGAAGGCCATTAAATCAAAATCGTCATTCCATTGGTCCATGTACAAAAAGATAAAATCCTACGTAAACAACCTGGTCAAAAAATGCAAAGCTGATTACTATTTAAACCTTATTACTAGGAACAGGGGAAATAGCAGTGAACTATGGCAAACACTGAACGAAATTACTTTGCGAAAGACATCCTCAATCCCTTCATGTATTGAAGTCGATGGCGTACCACATACTGACTCAAAGTCGATTGCTGAAGTTTTAAATAATCATTTTTCAACAGTAGGATCTAAATTGGCTGCTAAAATAAAAGCAAGCCTTGATTTTTTCTATCCACGACCCCCTTCTGGTGAATCTATCGCAAGGTCTCGAAACTTTGTCTTCATTTCAATTGAAGAAAATTTTGTGCATAGGCAACTAAAAATGCTCAAGATAAATAAATCAATTGGCCTTGATCGCATTAGCGCCAGACTGCTGAAAGACTCTACAAGCGTCATAACTCCTGCTTTGACCAAGATATTCAGTCTTCTACATTCCCTTCTATCTGGAAATTTGGTAAAGTAACAGCTCTCTTCAAATCTGGTGATCGAAGCAACGCCAACAATTACAGGCCGATTACAATCCTCCCGACAGTTAGTAAGATCCTTGAGAAGGCAGTCCATGCACAAGTATATAATTACCTTATGGAAGAAAAGATCCTTACACCCAGGCAGTTTGGCTTCAGACCTAAACTCTCAACAGAGATCGCTCTTACCCATTTCACCGATACTATCCTTGGGAATATGGACAGTGGTCTAGTAACCGGTGCTGTTTTCCTGGACTTGTCAAAAGCGTTTGACACTGTTGACCATACTATTCTCTTCAATAAACTAGTAACAGCTGGCTTTTCTGACACAAGTGTGAACTGGTTCAAGTCCTATCTATTTAACAGAAGCCAAATCACCAACTTGGCAAATGTCTCTTCCTCTCCCAAGAAAGTTCCTGTCGGAGTCCCTCAAGGAAGCGTCTTAGGACCACTACTATTTCTTGTTTATGTAAATAACTTACCCTCATGTGTTAATTACTGCGAGGTGTCCCTCTATGCTGACGATACAGTAATTTACTGCTCTTCGACTAATGCCCAGGAACTTAAAGATAAATTGAACGCTGATTTTCTGTCCATATGTCAATGGTTTAACAGCAATCTCTTGACACTGAATACATCTAAATGCAAGTTCATAATTTATGGCAGCGCACGCAAGCTCAAGGATTTCAGAGAGGTTTCACTGACCATAAATGGCTCTGCTCTTGACCGAACTGACTCTTTTAAATATTTAGGAGTGACAGTCAGTCAGAACATGAGTTGGTCAGAACACGTGGATAGAGTCAGTAATAAAGTCAATCAACGTCTTGGCATCATCCGCCGGGTAAAGCATTTGCTGCCCTTGCATGCGCGGCTAACTCTCTATAAATCTCTTGTCCTTCCCTTACTTGACTATGCCGATATCGTCTGGGGAGATAAGAATAATACCGTCCTCATGGATCACCTTCAAGTTCTTCAGAATAATGCTGCTCGACTTATGCTCGACTTTCCCTCAAGCTCTTCTGCATCTCAAGTACTCGAACTATTAAACTGGAAACCACTGTACCTTCGACGGCGCTATCATCGCTGTATTACTATCTTCAAATGCTTAAATAGCATGGTGGACTTCAACTTTAAATTAAAGAAGAATCACGACTTTCATACATATAATACACGCCGTCAGCACAATCTACATTTACCATTCGCACATAGGAATTGGGGACAGCAGAAGTTTACCTACCATGCGCTATTAGACTGGAACTCTTTAGACTCTGAAGTTATACAATCAACTACATTATCAATTTTTAAATCTTACTGGCACATAACTTAATTTCATAATAAACCTTGTTCTATTTCTATTTTATTTCCACCATTTAACTTTCCTGTTTTCCATATATTAGTGAAATATATATTTTTAATACAGGACCTCCCTGAAAATCACAAATTGTGAGTGGAGCTTTCCTGTCAAAATATTATTATTATTATTATTATTATTATTAAGCATATTGAGTGGTTTTTAGTTTTTGTCAGAAAACCAAGATTTTTTGCCTACCCGGTCTGGCCAAAATAATCCAGATTTGATCATTTTTAAAGATGTTAATATTTTCTTTCCAACTTAGTCCATTGAAGTTCTGAAGCTACTAGGAGATTCTTTAAGATCATTTTGAAACGTATATTAGTTTTTAAATTTGCGTTCTACATTTTCATATTTTTGCATTAAATAAGTACCGATTTGTATATTTATTTTATATTTTTATTTTATCAATTTTTAACTATTATTATTGTTATTAGACAATGTATTGTAAAGCGCTTAGGGCAGTTATATGAATACCTTTTTGCGCACAGAGGTCGGGAATGATTTAAACTTTCAAAATCATTCTAGCCTTTATTCACATTCGAGCTTCCTAATTATGTGCCAAATCGTACATTTCATAAGCATGTTTTCAAATTCCTCACGTGTATTCAGTCACCCGTTATTATTAATATTAAAAGCAGAGTAACGTGTTTCTGTTTATTGTCAGGGTCAACGTTGGTTTGTTTTGTTCAACTCCTGCAGTAGCTTTAGCCCGTGCTGTTCCCAGGAAGGTTGCCATGGAAATGCTGTTGACTGGAGTTTCCATCACGGCACAAGGTAAAACGGTTCTGTCTTTTTAGAGCTTTGGTTCTCTTGGTCAAAAGAGTCTTTCTCCAATTTAGGATAACAATTTCAAATGTGCTAAATTTACTTTAATCCTCATCAAGCTTGAAATTAGTATTGCACAAGACTTACAGGGTTTTCGGTAGTTTTTGATTTTGTAGTGAACATTTCTACCAGAAGACCATGGACTTCTGATACTACTAAGAATCGTTAAGGCTTATTAGGCCTGCACCTGATCCTGCTAATGACCCGAGCATATTCTCCACACACCTTGCTACAATGTCTCAATTCTCTTTCAGAAATTTAGGTTAATAATTTAAATGTAGCTTAATACAAATGTAGCTAATATAAAACCGATTGCTTGATATTACAATAATTATAAAATTATGAAATATAAGTTATAAAATATGCTCATGAAACTACGTTCTTAATACAAAGGATAATAATAAAATAAATTACGACTATAAGACTTTAACTAGAATGGTCTGGCCAAAAACATCCAGATTTGACCATTTTTGACCATTTTTGAATATGTTCATTTTTTCTTTCCAATTCTTTCTCTAACTTAGACCATTGATGTTAGGAAGCTACTTGGAGATCGTTTGAGATCATTTTGAAGCATATTGAGTGGTTTTTAGTTTTTGTCAGAAATCCACAATTTTTTGCCAAAATAATCCAGATTTGATCATTTTTGATTATGTTCATTTATTCTTTCCAGTTCTATCTCTAACTTAGTCCATTGATGTTAGGAAGCTACTTGGAGATTGTTTGAGATCATTTTGAAGCATATTGAGTGGTTTTTAGTTTTTGTCAGAAATCCAATATTTTTCGCCTACCCGGTCTGGCAAAAAAATCCAGGTTTGACCATTTTTGAATATGTTCATTTTTTCTTTCCAATTCTTTCTCTAACTTAGTCCATTGATGTTATGAAGCTACTTGGAGATTGTTTGAGATCATTTTGAAGCATATTGAGTGGTTTTTAGTTTTTATCAGAAATCCAAGATTTTTTGCCAAAATAATCCAGATTTGATCATTTTTGAAGATGTTCATTTTTTCTTTCCAACTTAGTCCATTGAAGTTCTGAAGCTACCAGGAGATTCTTTAAGATCTTTTTGAAACATTGAGTGGTTTTTGGTTTTTGTCAGAAATCCAAGATTTTTTGCCTACCCGGTCTGGCAAAAAAAATCCAGATTTGACCATTTTTGATTACGTTCATTTATTCTTTCCAGTTCTATCTCTAACTTAGTCCATTGATGTTAGGAAGCTACTTGGAGATTGTTTGAGATCATTTTGAAGCATATTGAGTGGTTTTTAGTTTTTGTCAGAAATCCAATATTTTTCGCCTACCCGGTCTGGCAAAAAAATCCAGGTTTGACCATTTTTGAATATGTTCATTTTTTCTTTCCAGTTCTTTCTCTAACTTAGTCCATTGATGTTAGGAAGCTACTTGGAGATTGTTTGAGATCATTTTGAAGCATATTGAGTGGTTTTTAGTTTTTATCAGAAATCCAAGATTTTTTGCCAAAATAATCCAGATTTGATCATTTTTGAAGATGTTCATTTTTTCTTTCCAACTTAGTCCATTGAAGTTCTGAAGCTACCAGGAGATTCTTTAAGATCTTTTTGAAACATTGAGTGGTTTTTGGTTTTTGTCAGAAATCCAAGATTTTTTGCCTACCCGGTCTGGGAAAAAAAAATCCAGATTTGACCATTTTTGATTACGTTCATTTATTCTTTCCAGTTCTATCTCTAACTTAGTCCATTGATGTTAGGAAGCTACTTGGAGATTGTTTGAGATCATTTTGAAGCATATTGAGTGGTTTTTAGTTTTTGTCAGAAATCCAATATTTTTCGCCTACCCGGTCTGGCAAAAAAAATCCAGGTTTGACCATTTTTGAATATGTTCATTTTTTCTTTCCAGTTCTTTCTCTAACTTAGTCCATTGATGTTAGGAAGCTACTTGGAGATTGTTTGAGATCATTTTGAAGCATATTGAGTGGTTTTTATCAGAAATCCAAGATTTTTTGCCAAAATAATCCAGATTTGATCATTTTTGAAGATGTTCATTTTTTCTTTCCAACTTAGTCCATTGAAGTTCTGAAGCTACCAGGAGATTCTTTAAGATCATTTTGAAGCATATTGAGTGGTTTTTAGTTTTTGTGAGAAATCCAAGATTTTTTGCCTACCCGGTCTGGCAAAAAAATCCAGATTTGACCATTTTTGATTATGTTCATTTATTCTTTCCAGTTCTTTCTCTAACTTAGTCCATTGATGTTAGGAAGCTACTTGGAGATTGTTTGAGATCATTTTGAAGCATATTGAGTGGTTTTTAGTTTTAGTCAGAAATCCAAGATTTTTTGCCTACCCGGTCTGGCCAAAATAATCCAGATTTGATCATTTTTGAAGATGTTCATTTTTTCTTTCCAACTTAGTCCATTGAAGTTCTGAAGCTACCAGGAGATTCTTTAAGATCATTTTGAAGCATATTGAGTGGTTTTTAGTTTTTGTGAGAAATCCAAGATTTTTTGCCTACCCGGTCTGGCGAAAAAATCCAGGTTTGACCATTTTTGAATATGTTCATTTTTTCTTTCCAATTCTTTCTCTAACTTAGTCCATTGATGTTAGGAAGCTACTTGGAGATTGTTTGAGATCATTTTGAAGCATATTGAGTGGTTTTTAGTTTTAGTGAGAAATCCAAGATTTTTTGCCTACCCGGTCTGGCCAAAATAATCCAGATTTGATCATTTTTGAAGATGTTCATTTTTTCTTTCCAACTTAGTCCATTGAAGTTCTGAAGCTACCAGCAGATTCTTTAAGATCATTTTGAAGCATATTGAGTGGTTTTTAGTTTTTGTGAGAAATCCAAGATTTTTTGCCTACCCGGTCTGGCCAAAAAAATCCATATTTGACCATTTTTGATTATGTTCATTTATTCTTTCCAGTTATTTCTCTAACTTAGTCCATTGATGTTAGGAAGCTACTTGGAGATTGTTTGAGATCATTTTGAAGCATATTGAGTGGTTTTTAGTTATTATCAGAAATCCAAGATTTTTTGCCAAAATAATCCAGATTTGATCATTTTTGAAGATGTTCATTTTTTCTTTCCAACTTAGTCCATTGAAGTTCTGAAGCTACCAGGAGATTCTTTAAGATCATTCATACGCGCGCTAATGGTGGATGGTTATGGTCTTTTTCAGCTTTCCAATATTTTTACTTTTTCTGCTACAGTTCTTTACTTTTTCTTAACTTCAGCTCGTACTTCTACGTCTAAAGGTTAGTTTTATGTATCTCGCGTATTTTGTTAGTGTTTTTCCATATTTTTCATCTTTAAAATTCAGTTTTCTATTTCGGTAGTCGGTACCTTCTAGCTGTTTTACTTATATAATTATCTACTCTTCTTCATTAATTGCCCTCTTGATTTATTGATCCACTGTCTTAAGACATAGTACACTGCCTTAAAATCGTTTACATTTCTGTCTTTATTTATTATTATCTTTCTCATTCTTGTTTTCCTACTTTTACTCTTCAGTCATTTTACTTTCATTATACTAGTGCATTTTCGTTCGCGTATTACTTCCCTTTTCCATTATTATCTTTCTCATACTACAGTTAGTTCATCCTCACACTGCGACACTCAGTTTCCTTCTACTTTTTTAATCATTAATTAGCTTCATTGTTCATCTCAGTAGGGTTAGGGTTTTTCACTAGTCATAGTTATACGATTATTTTTTTGTTTCGTTTATTTCTCATACATATTTGAATTTTGGAAGAGCATAATAACCATTCTTGCAATCTTTTTTGTTTGTTTTTCCTTTTGTTTTCCATCTCTATTTATTATTATTATCGGTTTCATTATACTGCAACGGTTTTGACTGTTATTATCATTCTCTTTTCGTTACATTTTGAATTTTCAAAACATATTCCATGAGCTCGATCATAACCGTCCTTGTGGCGCGCGCTGTAAATTACAACGGCTACTATAACAACGTCAGCAAAGTGACAGCATGATGACTGGAAGTGCTTTGCGCCACGTGTTACTCAACCTCGTCTTGTACCTGTGTTTCTCAAACCTGAAGCACTCCAACAGTTCCAGGCGCAATGACTGTCAAATTTTCTATGCCGTTTGTGAAGTCTCTCGTCCAAACACCTGTGGCTCTGTTCCCTCAACTCACCCCAAAAAGACTACAATGAGATCTACCTCAACACTACTGCTATGTGGATGCCGCCTGGTTCAGAAATCTTCCTTGGCGATCTTATTAATCTGTCTGTCTAACGATGTATCTCCTAACCCTGGCCCATCTACTAACGGATCGTCAGTTGCTGACTTTCCTACTACGCGCGGTCTTAAAGTCGGTCATCTGAACGTCCGAAGTATCATCAACAAGATGGATTCTGTGCGACTTTTATTGAAAGAGAAGCCCTTTGACGTACTCACAATGTCTGAAACGTGGCTTTCACCCGAACATTCTTGATAACGAAATTTATGTCCCTGGTTATACAGTTACCAGACAGGATAGGAATGGAAAACCTGGTGGAGGTACGCTCGCTTTTGTTAGATGGCATTCCCTATCGATCAAGAAGTGACTTACAGAACACTAACATTGAGTCATGCGTAGTTGAGATTACTCGTCCTAAAGCAAAGAAACTCATTATATTCACAATATACAGAGCCCCAGACCAAACACTGGACGGTTTTCTTAATGATCTCAACACCGCTTTATCATTACTCCCATCACAAGCTGAGATAATATTACTTGGTGATTTCAATGTTAATTTTTTGACTTCAAATACTGACTCATCAAGGCCATTGAAACAGAAGCTCGTTAGACTTACAAATCAACATAACTTAGTACAGCTTATTGACAAGCCTACGAGAATATCCGAGAACTCATCCACGGCAATTGACCTGTTGTTCGTTAACAACAATCATCGCATAGTCGATTCTGGAGTTATTCACATAGATTTGAGTGATCACTCACTCATTTACTGTGTCATCAAAGTGGGTGTTCCTCGGGCCCCTTGCAGGGTTATAGAGTATCGATCGTACAAGCACTACTCAAGGGAGTCGTTCCTGAGTGAACTCAGAGACATATGTTGGAATGTCGTCGACGAGCAATTGGACACCAATAGTGCAGTTGAAACTTGGAACCAACTATTTACGGATACAGCCAATCGACATGCTCCAATTAAAAAATCTAGAATCAAGGGTATACACGTGCCCTGGATGAATTCAGAGTTATGCAACGCCATGCAAGACCGAGATTACCACCACCGGAAGGCCATTAAATCAAAATCGTCATTCCATTGGTCCATGTACAAAAAGATAAAATCCTACGTAAACAACCTGGTCAAAAAATGCAAAGCTGATTACTATTTAAACCTTATTACTAGGAACAGGGGAAATAGCAGTGAACCTATGGCAAACACTGAACGAAATTACTTTGCGAAAGACATCCTCAATCCCTTCATGTATTGAAGTCGATGGCGTACCACATACTGACTCAAAGTCGATTGCTGAAGTTTTAAATAATCATTTTTCAACAGTAGGATCTAAATTGGCTGCTAAAATAAAAGCAAGCCTTGATTTTTTCTATCCACGACCCCCTTCTGGTGAATCTATCGCAAGGTCTCGAAACTTTGTCTTCATTTCAATTGAAGAAAATTTTGTGCATAGGCAACTAAAAATGCTCAAGATAAATAAATCAATTGGCCTTGATCGCATTAGCGCCAGACTGCTGAAAGACTCTACAAGCGTCATAACTCCTGCTTTGACCAAGATATTCAGTCTTCTACATTCCCTTCTATCTGGAAATTTGGTAAAGTAACAGCTCTCTTCAAATCTGGTGATCGAAGCAACGCCAACAATTACAGGCCGATTACAATCCTCCCGACAGTTAGTAAGATCCTTGAGAAGGCAGTCCATGCACAAGTATATAATTACCTTATGGAAGAAAAGATCCTTACACCCAGGCAGTTTGGCTTCAGACCTAAACTCTCAACAGAGATCGCTCTTACCCATTTCACCGATACTATCCTTGGGAATATGGACAGTGGTCTAGTAACCGGTGCTGTTTTCCTGGACTTGTCAAAAGCGTTTGACACTGTTGACCATACTATTCTCTTCAATAAACTAGTAACAGCTGGCTTTTCTGACACAAGTGTGAACTGGTTCAAGTCCTATCTATTTAACAGAAGCCAAATCACCAACTTGGCAAATGTCTCTTCCTCTCCCAAGAAAGTTCCTGTCGGAGTCCCTCAAGGAAGCGTCTTAGGACCACTACTATTTCTTGTTTATGTAAATAACTTACCCTCATGTGTTAATTACTGCGAGGTGTCCCTCTATGCTGACGATACAGTAATTTACTGCTCTTCGACTAATGCCCAGGAACTTAAAGATAAATTGAACGCTGATTTTCTGTCCATATGTCAATGGTTTAACAGCAATCTCTTGACACTGAATACATCTAAATGCAAGTTCATAATTTATGGCAGCGCACGCAAGCTCAAGGATTTCAGAGAGGTTTCACTGACCATAAATGGCTCTGCTCTTGACCGAACTGACTCTTTTAAATATTTAGGAGTGACAGTCAGTCAGAACATGAGTTGGTCAGAACACGTGGATAGAGTCAGTAATAAAGTCAATCAACGTCTTGGCATCATCCGCCGGGTAAAGCATTTGCTGCCCTTGCATGCGCGGCTAACTCTCTATAAATCTCTTGTCCTTCCCTTACTTGACTATGCCGATATCGTCTGGGGAGATAAGAATAATACCGTCCTCATGGATCACCTTCAAGTTCTTCAGAATAATGCTGCTCGACTTATGCTCGACTTTCCCTCAAGCTCTTCTGCATCTCAAGTACTCGAACTATTAAACTGGAAACCACTGTACCTTCGACGGCGCTATCATCGCTGTATTACTATCTTCAAATGCTTAAATAGCATGGTGGACTTCAACTTTAAATTAAAGAAGAATCACGACTTTCATACATATAATACACGCCGTCAGCACAATCTACATTTACCATTCGCACATAGGAATTGGGGACAGCAGAAGTTTACCTACCATGCGCTATTAGACTGGAACTCTTTAGACTCTGAAGTTATACAATCAACTACATTATCAATTTTTAAATCTTACTGGCACATAACTTAATTTCATAATAAACCTTGTTCTATTTCTATTTTATTTCCACCATTTAACTTTCCTGTTTTCCATATATTAGTGAAATATATATTTTTAATACAGGACCTCCCTGAAAATCACAAATTGTGAGTGGAGCTTTCCTGTCAAAATATTATTATTATTATTATTATTATTATTATTAAGCATATTGAGTGGTTTTTAGTTTTTGTCAGAAAACCAAGATTTTTTGCCTACCCGGTCTGGCCAAAATAATCCAGATTTGATCATTTTTAAAGATGTTAATATTTTCTTTCCAACTTAGTCCATTGAAGTTCTGAAGCTACTAGGAGATTCTTTAAGATCATTTTGAAACGTATATTAGTTTTTAAATTTGCGTTCTACATTTTCATATTTTTGCATTAAATAAGTACCGATTTGTATATTTATTTTATATTTTTATTTTATCAATTTTTAACTATTATTATTGTTATTAGACAATGTATTGTAAAGCGCTTAGGGCAGTTATATGAATACCTTTTTGCGCACAGAGGTCGGGAATGATTTAAACTTTCAAAATCATTCTAGCCTTTATTCACATTCGAGCTTCCTAATTATGTGCCAAATCGTACATTTCATAAGCATGTTTTCAAATTCCTCACGTGTATTCAGTCACCCGTTATTATTAATATTAAAAGCAGAGTAACGTGTTTCTGTTTATTGTCAGGGTCAACGTTGGTTTGTTTTGTTCAACTCCTGCAGTAGCTTTAGCCCGTGCTGTTCCCAGGAAGGTTGCCATGGAAATGCTGTTGACTGGAGTTTCCATCACGGCACAAGGTAAAACGGTTCTGTCTTTTTAGAGCTTTGGTTCTCTTGGTCAAAAGAGTCTTTCTCCAATTTAGGATAACAATTTCAAATGTGCTAAATTTACTTTAATCCTCATCAAGCTTGAAATTAGTATTGCACAAGACTTACAGGGTTTTCGGTAGTTTTTGATTTTGTAGTGAACATTTCTACCAGAAGACCATGGACTTCTGATACTACTAAGAATCGTTAAGGCTTATTAGGCCTGCACCTGATCCTGCTAATGACCCGAGCATATTCTCCACACACCTTGCTACAATGTCTCAATTCTCTTTCAGAAATTTAGGTTAATAATTTAAATGTAGCTTAATACAAATGTAGCTAATATAAAACCGATTGCTTGATATTACAATAATTATAAAATTATGAAATATAAGTTATAAAATATGCTCATGAAACTACGTTCTTAATACAAAGGATAATAATAAAATAAATTACGACTATAAGACTTTAACTAGAATGGTCTGGCCAAAAACATCCAGATTTGACCATTTTTGACCATTTTTGAATATGTTCATTTTTTCTTTCCAATTCTTTCTCTAACTTAGACCATTGATGTTAGGAAGCTACTTGGAGATCGTTTGAGATCATTTTGAAGCATATTGAGTGGTTTTTAGTTTTTGTCAGAAATCCACAATTTTTTGCCAAAATAATCCAGATTTGATCATTTTTGATTATGTTCATTTATTCTTTCCAGTTCTTTCTCTAACTTAGTCCATTGATGTTAGGAAGCTACTTGGAGATTGTTTGAGATCATTTTGAAGCATATTGAGTGGATTTTAGTTTTTGTGAGAAATTCAAGATTTTTTGCCTACCCGGTCTGGTCAAAATAATCCAGATTTGATCATTTTTGATTATGTTCATTTATTCTTTCCAGTTCTTTCTCTAACTTAGTCCATTGATGTTAGGAAGCTACTTGGAGATTGTTTGAGATCATTTTGAAGCATATTGAGTGGTTTTTAGTTTTTATCAGAAATCCAAGATTTTTTGCCAAAATAATCCAGATTTGATCATTTTTGAAGATGTTCATTTTTTCTTTCCAACTTAGTCCATTGATGTTAGGAAGCTACTTGGAGATTGTTTGAGTACATTTTGAAGCATATTGAGTGGTTTTTAGTTTTTGTCAGAAATCCAATATTTTTCGCCTACCCGGTCTGGTAAAAAAATCCAGGTTTGACCATTTTTGAAGATGTTCATTTTTTCTTTCCAACTTAGTCCATTGAAGTTCTGAAGCTACCAGGAGATTCTTTAAGATCATTTTGAAGCATATTGAGTGGTTTTTAGTTTTTGTGAGAAATCCAAGATTTTTTGCCTACCCGGTCTGGCAAAAAAATCCAGATTTGACCATTTTTGATTATGTTCATTTATTCTTTCCAGTTCTTTCTCTAACTTAGTCCATTGATGTTAGGAAGCTACTTGGAGATTGTTTGAGATCATTTTGAAGCATATTGAGTGGTTTTTAGTTTTAGTCAGAAATCCAAGATTTTTTGCCTACCCGGTCTGGCCAAAATAATCCAGATTTGATCATTTTTGAAGATGTTCATTTTTTCTTTCCAACTTAGTCCATTGATGTTAGGAAGCTACTTGGAGATTGTTTGAGTACATTTTGAAGCATATTGAGTGGTTTTTAGTTTTTGTCAGAAATCCAATATTTTTCGCCTACCCGGTCTGGCAAAAAAATCCAGGTTTGACCATTTTTGAATATGTTCATTTTTTCTTTCCAATTCTTTCTCTAACTTAGTCCATTGATGTTATGAAGCTACTTGGAGATTGTTTGAGATCATTTTGAAGCATATTGAGTGGTTTTTAGTTTTTATCAGAAATCCAAGATTTTTTGCCAAAATAATCCAGATTTGATCATTTTTGAAGATGTTCATTTTTTCTTTCCAACTTAGTCCATTGAAGTTCTGAAGCTACCAGGAGATTCTTTAAGATCATTTTGAAGCATATTGAGTGGATCTTATTTTTTTGGAGAAATTCAAGATTTTTTGCCTACCCGGTCTGGCCAAAATAATCCAGATTTGATCATTTTTGAAGATGTTCATTTTTTCTTTCCAACTTAGTCCATTGAAGTTCTGAAGCTACCAGGAGATTCTTTAAGATCATTTTGAAGCATATTGAGTGGTTTTTAGTTTTTGTGAGAAATCCAATATTTTTCGCCTACCCGGTCTGGCAAAAAAATCCAGGTTTGACCATTTTTGAATATGTTCATTTTTTCTTTCCAATTCTTTCTCTAACTTAGTCCATTGATGTTATGAAGCTACTTGGAGATTGTTTGAGATCATTTTGAAGCATATTGAGTGGTTTTTAGTTTTTATCAGAAATCCAAGATTTTTTGCCAAAATAATCCAGATTTGATCATTTTTGAAGATGTTCATTTTTTCTTTCCAACTTAGTCCATTGAAGTTCTGAAGCTACCAGGAGATTCTTTAAGATCATTTTGAAGCATATTGAGTGGTTTTTAGTTTTTGTGAGAAATCCAAGATTTTTTGCCTACCCGGTCTGGCGAAAAAATCCAGGTTTGACCATTTTTGAATATGTTCATTTTTTCTTTCCAATTCTTTCTCTAACTTAGTCCATTGATGTTAGGAAGCTACTTGGAGATTGTTTGAGATCATTTTGAAGCATATTGAGTGGTTTTTAGTTTTTGTGAGAAATCCAAGATTTTTTGCCTACCCGGTCTGGCCAAAAAAATCCATATTTGACCATTTTTGATTATGTTCATTTATTCTTTCCAGTTATTTCTCTAACTTAGTCCATTGATGTTATGAAGCTACTTGGAGATTGTTTGAGATCATTTTGAAGCATATTGAGTGGTTTTTAGTTATTATCAGAAATCCAAGATTTTTTGCCAAAATAATCCAGATTTGATCATTTTTGAAGATGTTCATTTTTTCTTTCCAACTTAGTCCATTGAAGTTCTGAAGCTACCAGGAGATTCTTTAAGATCATTCATACGCGCGCTAATGGTGGATGGTTATGGTCTTTTTCAGCTTTCCAATATTTTTACTTTTTCTGCTACAGTTCTTTACTTTTTCTTAACTTCAGCTCGTACTTCTACGTCTAAAGGTTAGTTTTATGTATCTCGCGTATTTTGTTAGTGTTTTTCCATATTTTTCATCTTTAAAATTCAGTTTTCTATTTCGGTAGTCGGTACCTTCTAGCTGTTTTACTTATATAATTATCTACTCTTCTTCATTAATTGCCCTCTTGATTTATTGATCCACTGTCTTAAGACATAGTACACTGCCTTAAAATCGTTTACATTTCTGTCTTTATTTATTATTATCTTTCTCATTCTTGTTTTCCTACTTTTACTCTTCAGTCATTTTACTTTCATTATACTAGTGCATTTTCGTTCGCGTATTACTTCCCTTTTCCATTATTATCTTTCTCATACTACAGTTAGTTCATCCTCACACTGCGACACTCAGTTTCCTTCTACTTTTTTAATCATTAATTAGCTTCATTGTTCATCTCAGTAGGGTTAGGGTTTTTCACTAGTCATAGTTATACGATTTTTATTTTGTTTCGTTTATTTCTCATACATATTTGAATTTTGGAAGAGCATAATAACCATTCTTGCAATCTTTTTTGTTTGTTTTTCCTTTTGTTTTCCATCTCTATTTATTATTATTATCGGTTTCATTATACTGCAACGGTTTTGACTGTTATTATCATTCTCTTTTCGTTACATTTTGAATTTTCAAAACATATTCCATGAGCTCGATCATAACCGTCCTTGTGGCGCGCGCTGTAAATTACAACGGCTACTATAACAACGTCAGCAAAGTGACAGCATGATGACTGGAAGTGCTTTGCGCCACGTGTTACTCAACCTCGTCTTGTACCTGTGTTTCTCAAACCTGAAGCACTCCAACAGTTCCAGGCGCAATGACTGTCAAATTTTCTATGCCGTTTGTGAAGTCTCTCGTCCAAACACCTGTGGCTCTGTTCCCTCAACTCACCCCAAAAAGACTACAATGAGATCTACCTCAACACTACTGCTATGTGGATGCCGCCTGGTTCAGAAATCTTCCTTGGCGATCTTATTAATCTGTCTGTCTAACGATGTATCTCCTAACCCTGGCCCATCTACTAACGGATCGTCAGTTGCTGACTTTCCTACTACGCGCGGTCTTAAAGTCGGTCATCTGAACGTCCGAGGTATCATCAACAAGATGGATTCTGTGCGACTTTTATTGAAAGAGAAGCCCTTTGACGTACTCACAATGTCTGAAACGTGGCTTCACCCGAACATTCTTGATAACGAAATTTATGTCCCTGGTTATACAGTTACCAGACAGGATAGGAATGGAAAACCTGGTGGAGGTACGCTCGCTTTTGTTAGATGGCATTCCCTATCGATCAAGAAGTGACTTACAGAACACTAACATTGAGTCATGCGTAGTTGAGATTACTCGTCCTAAAGCAAAGAAACTCATTATATTCACAATATACAGAGCCCCAGACCAAACACTGGACGGTTTTCTTAATGATCTCAACACCGCTTTATCATTACTCCCATCACAAGCTGAGATAATATTACTTGGTGATTTCAATGTTAATTTTTTGACTTCAAATACTGACTCATCAAGGCCATTGAAACAGAAGCTCGTTAGACTTACAAATCAACATAACTTAGTACAGCTTATTGACAAGCCTACGAGAATATCCGAGAACTCATCCACGGCAATTGACCTGTTGTTCGTTAACAACAATCATCGCATAGTCGATTCTGGAGTTATTCACATAGATTTGAGTGATCACTCACTCATTTACTGTGTCATCAAAGTGGGTGTTCCTCGGGCCCCTTGCAGGGTTATAGAGTATCGATCGTACAAGCACTACTCAAGGGAGTCGTTCCTGAGTGAACTCAGAGACATATGTTGGAATGTCGTCGACGAGCAATTGGACACCAATAGTGCAGTTGAAACTTGGAACCAACTATTTACGGATACAGCCAATCGACATGCTCCAATTAAAAAATCTAGAATCAAGGGTATACACGTGCCCTGGATGAATTCAGAGTTATGCAACGCCATGCAAGACCGAGATTACCACCACCGGAAGGCCATTAAATCAAAATCGTCATTCCATTGGTCCATGTACAAAAAGATAAAATCCTACGTAAACAACCTGGTCAAAAAATGCAAAGCTGATTACTATTTAAACCTTATTACTAGGAACAGGGGAAATAGCAGTGAACCTATGGCAAACACTGAACGAAATTACTTTGCGAAAGACATCCTCAATCCCTTCATGTATTGAAGTCGATGGCGTACCACATACTGACTCAAAGTCGATTGCTGAAGTTTTAAATAATCATTTTTCAACAGTAGGATCTAAATTGGCTGCTAAAATAAAAGCAAGCCTTGATTTTTTCTATCCACGACCCCCTTCTGGTGAATCTATCGCAAGGTCTCGAAACTTTGTCTTCATTTCAATTGAAGAAAATTTTGTGCATAGGCAACTAAAAATGCTCAAGATAAATAAATCAATTGGCCTTGATCGCATTAGCGCCAGACTGCTGAAAGACTCTACAAGCGTCATAACTCCTGCTTTGACCAAGATATTCAGTCTTCTACATTCCCTTCTATCTGGAAATTTGGTAAAGTAACAGCTCTCTTCAAATCTGGTGATCGAAGCAACGCCAACAATTACAGGCCGATTACAATCCTCCCGACAGTTAGTAAGATCCTTGAGAAGGCAGTCCATGCACAAGTATATAATTACCTTATGGAAGAAAAGATCCTTACACCCAGGCAGTTTGGCTTCAGACCTAAACTCTCAACAGAGATCGCTCTTACCCATTTCACCGATACTATCCTTGGGAATATGGACAGTGGTCTAGTAACCGGTGCTGTTTTCCTGGACTTGTCAAAAGCGTTTGACACTGTTGACCATACTATTCTCTTCAATCAACTAGTAACAGCTGGCTTTTCTGACACAAGTGTGAACTGGTTCAAGTCCTATCTATTTAACAGAAGCCAAATCACCAACTTGGCAAATGTCTCTTCCTCTCCCAAGAAAGTTCCTGTCGGAGTCCCTCAAGGAAGCGTCTTAGGACCACTACTATTTCTTGTTTATGTAAATAACTTACCCTCATGTGTTAATTACTGCGAGGTGTCCCTCTATGCTGACGATACAGTAATTTACTGCTCTTCGACTAATGCCCAGGAACTTAAAGATAAATTGAACGCTGATTTTCTGTCCATATGTCAATGGTTTAACAGCAATCTCTTGACACTGAATACATCTAAATGCAAGTTCATAATTTATGGCAGCGCACGCAAGCTCAAGGATTTCAGAGAGGTTTCACTGACCATAAATGGCTCTGCTCTTGACCGAACTGACTCTTTTAAATATTTAGGAGTGACAGTCAGTCAGAACATGAGTTGGTCAGAACACGTGGATAGAGTCAGTAATAAAGTCAATCAACGTCTTGGCATCATCCGCCGGGTAAAGCATTTGCTGCCCTTGCATGCGCGGCTAACTCTCTATAAATCTCTTGTCCTTCCCTTACTTGACTATGCCGATATCGTCTGGGGAGATAAGAATAATACCGTCCTCATGGATCACCTTCAAGTTCTTCAGAATAATGCTGCTCGACTTATGCTCGACTTTCCCTCAAGCTCTTCTGCATCTCAAGTACTCGAACTATTAAACTGGAAACCACTGTACCTTCGACGGCGCTATCATCGCTGTATTACTATCTTCAAATGCTTAAATAGCATGGTGGACTTCAACTTTAAATTAAAGAAGAATCACGACTTTCATACATATAATACACGCCGTCAGCACAATCTACATTTACCATTCGCACATAGGAATTGGGGACAGCAGAAGTTTACCTACCATGCGCTATTAGACTGGAACTCTTTAGACTCTGAAGTTATACAATCAACTACATTATCAATTTTTAAATCTTACTGGCACATAACTTAATTTCATAATAAACCTTGTTCTATTTCTATTTTATTTCCACCATTTAACTTTCCTGTTTTCCATATATTAGTGAAATATATATTTTTAATACAGGACCTCCCTGAAAATCACAAATTGTGAGTGGAGCTTTCCTGTCAAAATATTATTATTATTATTATTATTATTATTATTAAGCATATTGAGTGGTTTTTAGTTTTTGTCAGAAAACCAAGATTTTTTGCCTACCCGGTCTGGCCAAAATAATCCAGATTTGATCATTTTTAAAGATGTTAATATTTTCTTTCCAACTTAGTCCATTGAAGTTCTGAAGCTACTAGGAGATTCTTTAAGATCATTTTGAAACGTATATTAGTTTTTAAATTTGCGTTCTACATTTTCATATTTTTGCATTAAATAAGTACCGATTTGTATATTTATTTTATATTTTTATTTTATCAATTTTTAACTATTATTATTGTTATTAGACAATGTATTGTAAAGCGCTTAGGGCAGTTATATGAATACCTTTTTGCGCACAGAGGTCGGGAATGATTTAAACTTTCAAAATCATTCTAGCCTTTATTCACATTCGAGCTTCCTAATTATGTGCCAAATCGTACATTTCATAAGCATGTTTTCAAATTCCTCACGTGTATTCAGTCACCCGTTATTATTAATATTAAAAGCAGAGTAACGTGTTTCTGTTTATTGTCAGGGTCAACGTTGGTTTGTTTTGTTCAACTCCTGCAGTAGCTTTAGCCCGTGCTGTTCCCAGGAAGGTTGCCATGGAAATGCTGTTGACTGGAGTTTCCATCACGGCACAAGGTAAAACGGTTCTGTCTTTTTAGAGCTTTGGTTCTCTTGGTCAAAAGAGTCTTTCTCCAATTTAGGATAACAATTTCAAATGTGCTAAATTTACTTTAATCCTCATCAAGCTTGAAATTAGTATTGCACAAGACTTACAGGGTTTTCGGTAGTTTTTGATTTTGTAGTGAACATTTCTACCAGAAGACCATGGACTTCTGATACTACTAAGAATCGTTAAGGCTTATTAGGCCTGCACCTGATCCTGCTAATGACCCGAGCATATTCTCCACACACCTTGCTACAATGTCTCAATTCTCTTTCAGAAATTTAGGTTAATAATTTAAATGTAGCTTAATACAAATGTAGCTAATATAAAACCGATTGCTTGATATTACAATAATTATAAAATTATGAAATATAAGTTATAAAATATGCTCATGAAACTACGTTCTTAATACAAAGGATAATAATAAAATAAATTACGACTATAAGACTTTAACTAGAATGGTCTGGCCAAAAACATCCAGATTTGACCATTTTTGACCATTTTTGAATATGTTCATTTTTTCTTTCCAATTCTTTCTCTAACTTAGACCATTGATGTTAGGAAGCTACTTGGAGATCGTTTGAGATCATTTTGAAGCATATTGAGTGGTTTTTAGTTTTTGTCAGAAATCCACAATTTTTTGCCAAAATAATCCAGATTTGATCATTTTTGATTATGTTCATTTATTCTTTCCAGTTCTTTCTCTAACTTAGTCCATTGATGTTAGGAAGCTACTTGGAGATTGTTTGAGATCATTTTGAAGCATATTGAGTGGATTTTAGTTTTTGTGAGAAATTCAAGATTTTTTGCCTACCCGGTCTGGTCAAAATAATCCAGATTTGATCATTTTTGATTATGTTCATTTATTCTTTCCAGTTCTTTCTCTAACTTAGTCCATTGATGTTAGGAAGCTACTTGGAGATTGTTTGAGATCATTTTGAAGCATATTGAGTGGTTTTTAGTTTTTATCAGAAATCCAAGATTTTTTGCCAAAATAATCCAGATTTGATCATTTTTGAAGATGTTCATTTTTTCTTTCCAACTTAGTCCATTGATGGTAGGAAGCTACTTGGAGATTGTTTGAGATCATTTTGAAGCATATTGAGTGGATTTTAGTTTTTATCAGAAATCCAAGATTTTTTGCCTACCCGGTCTGGCAAAAAAAAATCCAGATTTGACCATTTTTGATTACGTTCATTTATTCTTTCCAGTTCTATCTCTAACTTAGTCCATTGATGTTAGGAAGCTACTTGGAGATTGTTTGAGTACATTTTGAAGCATATTGAGTGGTTTTTAGTTTTTGTCAGAAATCCAATATTTTTCGCCTACCCGGTCTGGCAAAAAAATCCAGGTTTGACCATTTTTGAATATGTTCATTTTTTCTTTCCAATTCTTTCTCTAACTTAGTCCATTGATGTTAGGAAGCTACTTGGAGATTGTTTGAGATCATTTTGAAGCATATTGAGTGGTTTTTAGTTTTTATCAGAAATCCAAGATTTTTTGCCAAAATAATCCAGATTTGATCATTTTTGAAGATGTTCATTTTTTCTTTCCAACTTAGTCCATTGAAGTTCTGAAGCTACCAGGAGATTCTTTAAGATCATTTTGAAGCATATTGAGTGGATCTTATTTTTTTGGAGAAATTCAAGATTTTTTGCCTACCCGGTCTGGCCAAAATAATCCAGATTTGATCATTTTTGAAGATGTTCATTTTTTCTTTCCAACTTAGTCCATTGAAGTTCTGAAGCTACCAGGAGATTCTTTATGATCATTTTGAAGCATATTGAGTGGTTTTTAGTTTTTGTGAGAAATCCAATATTTTTCGCCTACCCGGTCTGGCAAAAAAATCCAGGTTTGACCATTTTTGAATATGTTCATTTTTTCTTTCCAATTCTTTCTCTAACTTAGTCCATTGATGTTATGAAGCTACTTGGAGATTGTTTGAGATAATTTTGAAGCATATTGAGTGGTTTTTAGTTTTTATCAGAAATCCAAGATTTTTTGCCAAAATAATCCAGATTTGATCATTTTTGAAGATGTTCATTTTTTCTTTCCAACTTAGTCCATTGAAGTTCTGAAGCTACCAGGAGATTCTTTAAGATCATTTTGAAGCATATTGAGTGGTTTTTAGTTTTTGTGAGAAATCCAAGATTTTTTGCCTACCCGGTCTGGCGAAAAAATCCAGGTTTGACCATTTTTGAATATGTTCATTTTTTCTTTCCAATTCTTTCTCTAACTTAGTCCATTGATGTTAGGAAGCTACTTGGAGATTGTTTGAGATCATTTTGAAGCATATTGAGTGGTTTTTAGTTTTAGTGAGAAATCCAAGATTTTTTGCCTACCCGGTCTGGCCAAAATAATCCAGATTTGATCATTTTTGAAGATGTTCATTTTTTCTTTCCAACTTAGTCCATTGAAGTTCTGAAGCTACCAGGAGATTCTTTAAGATCTTTTTGAAACATTGAGTGGTTTTTGGTTTTTGTCAGAAATCCAAGATTTTTTGCCTACCCGGTCTGGGAAAAAAAAATCCAGATTTGACCATTTTTGATTACGTTCATTTATTCTTTCCAGTTCTATCTCTAACTTAGTCCATTGATGTTAGGAAGCTACTTGGAGATTGTTTGAGATCATTTTGAAGCATATTGAGTGGTTTTTAGTTTTTGTCAGAAATCCAATATTTTTCGCCTACCCGGTCTGGCAAAAAAAATCCAGGTTTGACCATTTTTGAATATGTTCATTTTTTCTTTCCAGTTCTTTCTCTAACTTAGTCCATTGATGTTAGGAAGCTACTTGGAGATTGTTTGAGATCATTTTGAAGCATATTGAGTGGTTTTTATCAGAAATCCAAGATTTTTTGCCAAAATAATCCAGATTTGATCATTTTTGAAGATGTTCATTTTTTCTTTCCAACTTAGTCCATTGAAGTTCTGAAGCTACCAGGAGATTCTTTAAGATCATTTTGAAGCATATTGAGTGGTTTTTAGTTTTTGTGAGAAATCCAAGATTTTTTGCCTACCCGGTCTGGCAAAAAAATCCAGATTTGACCATTTTTGAATATGTTCATTTATTCTTTCCAGTTCTTTCTCTAACTTAGTCCATTGATGTTAGGAAGCTACTTGGAGATTGTTTGAGATCATTTTGAAGCATATTGAGTGGTTTTTAGTTTTAGTCAGAAATCCAAGATTTTTTGCCTACCCGGTCTGGCCAAAATAATCCAGATTTGATCATTTTTGAAGATGTTCATTTTTTCTTTCCAACTTAGTCCATTGAAGTTCTGAAGCTACCAGGAGATTCTTTAAGATCATTTTGAAGCATATTGAGTGGTTTTTAGTTTTTGTGAGAAATCCAAGATTTTTTGCCTACCCGGTCTGGCGAAAAAATCCAGGTTTGACCATTTTTGAATATGTTCATTTTTTCTTTCCAATTCTTTCTCTAACTTAGTCCATTGATGTTAGGAAGCTACTTGGAGATTGTTTGAGATCATTTTGAAGCATATTGAGTGGTTTTTAGTTTTAGTGAGAAATCCAAGATTTTTTGCCTACCCGGTCTGGCCAAAATAATCCAGATTTGATCATTTTTGAAGATGTTCATTTTTTCTTTCCAACTTAGTCCATTGAAGTTCTGAAGCTACCAGCAGATTCTTTAAGATCATTTTGAAGCATATTGAGTGGTTTTTAGTTTTTGTGAGAAATCCAAGATTTTTTGCCTACCCGGTCTGGCCAAAAAAATCCATATTTGACCATTTTTGATTATGTTCATTTATTCTTTCCAGTTATTTCTCTAACTTAGTCCATTGATGTTAGGAAGCTACTTGGAGATTGTTTGAGATCATTTTGAAGCATATTGAGTGGTTTTTAGTTATTATCAGAAATCCAAGATTTTTTGCCAAAATAATCCAGATTTGATCATTTTTGAAGATGTTCATTTTTTCTTTCCAACTTAGTCCATTGAAGTTCTGAAGCTACCAGGAGATTCTTTAAGATCATTCATACGCGCGCTAATGGTGGATGGTTATGGTCTTTTTCAGCTTTCCAATATTTTTACTTTTTCTGCTACAGTTCTTTACTTTTTCTTAACTTCAGCTCGTACTTCTACGTCTAAAGGTTAGTTTTATGTATCTCGCGTATTTTGTTAGTGTTTTTCCATATTTTTCATCTTTAAAATTCAGTTTTCTATTTCGGTAGTCGGTACCTTCTAGCTGTTTTACTTATATAATTATCTACTCTTCTTCATTAATTGCCCTCTTGATTTATTGATCCACTGTCTTAAGACATAGTACACTGCCTTAAAATCGTTTACATTTCTGTCTTTATTTATTATTATCTTTCTCATTCTTGTTTTCCTACTTTTACTCTTCAGTCATTTTACTTTCATTATACTAGTGCATTTTCGTTCGCGTATTACTTCCCTTTTCCATTATTATCTTTCTCATACTACAGTTAGTTCATCCTCACACTGCGACACTCAGTTTCCTTCTACTTTTTTAATCATTAATTAGCTTCATTGTTCATCTCAGTAGGGTTAGGGTTTTTCACTAGTCATAGTTATACGATTATTTTTTTGTTTCGTTTATTTCTCATACATATTTGAATTTTGGAAGAGCATAATAACCATTCTTGCAATCTTTTTTGTTTGTTTTTCCTTTTGTTTTCCATCTCTATTTATTATTATTATCGGTTTCATTATACTGCAACGGTTTTGACTGTTATTATCATTCTCTTTTCGTTACATTTTGAATTTTCAAAACATATTCCATGAGCTCGATCATAACCGTCCTTGTGGCGCGCGCTGTAAATTACAACGGCTACTATAACAACGTCAGCAAAGTGACAGCATGATGACTGGAAGTGCTTTGCGCCACGTGTTACTCAACCTCGTCTTGTACCTGTGTTTCTCAAACCTGAAGCACTCCAACAGTTCCAGGCGCAATGACTGTCAAATTTTCTATGCCGTTTGTGAAGTCTCTCGTCCAAACACCTGTGGCTCTGTTCCCTCAACTCACCCCAAAAAGACTACAATGAGATCTACCTCAACACTACTGCTATGTGGATGCCGCCTGGTTCAGAAATCTTCCTTGGCGATCTTATTAATCTGTCTGTCTAACGATGTATCTCCTAACCCTGGCCCATCTACTAACGGATCGTCAGTTGCTGACTTTCCTACTACGCGCGGTCTTAAAGTCGGTCATCTGAACGTCCGAAGTATCATCAACAAGATGGATTCTGTGCGACTTTTATTGAAAGAGAAGCCCTTTGACGTACTCACAATGTCTGAAACGTGGCTTCACCCGAACATTCTTGATAACGAAATTTATGTCCCTGGTTATACAGTTACCAGACAGGATAGGAATGGAAAACCTGGTGGAGGTACGCTCGCTTTTGTTAGATGGCATTCCCTATCGATCAAGAAGTGACTTACAGAACACTAACATTGAGTCATGCGTAGTTGAGATTACTCGTCCTAAAGCAAAGAAACTCATTATATTCACAATATACAGAGCCCCAGACCAAACACTGGACGGTTTTCTTAATGATCTCAACACCGCTTTATCATTACTCCCATCACAAGCTGAGATAATATTACTTGGTGATTTCAATGTTAATTTTTTGACTTCAAATACTGACTCATCAAGGCCATTGAAACAGAAGCTCGTTAGACTTACAAATCAACATAACTTAGTACAGCTTATTGACAAGCCTACGAGAATATCCGAGAACTCATCCACGGCAATTGACCTGTTGTTCGTTAACAACAATCATCGCATAGTCGATTCTGGAGTTATTCACATAGATTTGAGTGATCACTCACTCATTTACTGTGTCATCAAAGTGGGTGTTCCTCGGGCCCCTTGCAGGGTTATAGAGTATCGATCGTACAAGCACTACTCAAGGGAGTCGTTCCTGAGTGAACTCAGAGACATATGTTGGAATGTCGTCGACGAGCAATTGGACACCAATAGTGCAGTTGAAACTTGGAACCAACTATTTACGGATACAGCCAATCGACATGCTCCAATTAAAAAATCTAGAATCAAGGGTATACACGTGCCCTGGATGAATTCAGAGTTATGCAACGCCATGCAAGACCGAGATTACCACCACCGGAAGGCCATTAAATCAAAATCGTCATTCCATTGGTCCATGTACAAAAAGATAAAATCCTACGTAAACAACCTGGTCAAAAAATGCAAAGCTGATTACTATTTAAACCTTATTACTAGGAACAGGGGAAATAGCAGTGAACCTATGGCAAACACTGAACGAAATTACTTTGCGAAAGACATCCTCAATCCCTTCATGTATTGAAGTCGATGGCGTACCACATACTGACTCAAAGTCGATTGCTGAAGTTTTAAATAATCATTTTTCAACAGTAGGATCTAAATTGGCTGCTAAAATAAAAGCAAGCCTTGATTTTTTCTATCCACGACCCCCTTCTGGTGAATCTATCGCAAGGTCTCGAAACTTTGTCTTCATTTCAATTGAAGAAAATTTTGTGCATAGGCAACTAAAAATGCTCAAGATAAATAAATCAATTGGCCTTGATCGCATTAGCGCCAGACTGCTGAAAGACTCTACAAGCGTCATAACTCCTGCTTTGACCAAGATATTCAGTCTTCTACATTCCCTTCTATCTGGAAATTTGGTAAAGTAACAGCTCTCTTCAAATCTGGTGATCGAAGCAACGCCAACAATTACAGGCCGATTACAATCCTCCCGACAGTTAGTAAGATCCTTGAGAAGGCAGTCCATGCACAAGTATATAATTACCTTATGGAAGAAAAGATCCTTACACCCAGGCAGTTTGGCTTCAGACCTAAACTCTCAACAGAGATCGCTCTTACCCATTTCACCGATACTATCCTTGGGAATATGGACAGTGGTCTAGTAACCGGTGCTGTTTTCCTGGACTTGTCAAAAGCGTTTGACACTGTTGACCATACTATTCTCTTCAATAAACTAGTAACAGCTGGCTTTTCTGACACAAGTGTGAACTGGTTCAAGTCCTATCTATTTAACAGAAGCCAAATCACCAACTTGGCAAATGTCTCTTCCTCTCCCAAGAAAGTTCCTGTCGGAGTCCCTCAAGGAAGCGTCTTAGGACCACTACTATTTCTTGTTTATGTAAATAACTTACCCTCATGTGTTAATTACTGCGAGGTGTCCCTCTATGCTGACGATACAGTAATTTACTGCTCTTCGACTAATGCCCAGGAACTTAAAGATAAATTGAACGCTGATTTTCTGTCCATATGTCAATGGTTTAACAGCAATCTCTTGACACTGAATACATCTAAATGCAAGTTCATAATTTATGGCAGCGCACGCAAGCTCAAGGATTTCAGAGAGGTTTCACTGACCATAAATGGCTCTGCTCTTGACCGAACTGACTCTTTTAAATATTTAGGAGTGACAGTCAGTCAGAACATGAGTTGGTCAGAACACGTGGATAGAGTCAGTAATAAAGTCAATCAACGTCTTGGCATCATCCGCCGGGTAAAGCATTTGCTGCCCTTGCATGCGCGGCTAACTCTCTATAAATCTCTTGTCCTTCCCTTACTTGACTATGCCGATATCGTCTGGGGAGATAAGAATAATACCGTCCTCATGGATCACCTTCAAGTTCTTCAGAATAATGCTGCTCGACTTATGCTCGACTTTCCCTCAAGCTCTTCTGCATCTCAAGTACTCGAACTATTAAACTGGAAACCACTGTACCTTCGACGGCGCTATCATCGCTGTATTACTATCTTCAAATGCTTAAATAGCATGGTGGACTTCAACTTTAAATTAAAGAAGAATCACGACTTTCATACATATAATACACGCCGTCAGCACAATCTACATTTACCATTCGCACATAGGAATTGGGGACAGCAGAAGTTTACCTACCATGCGCTATTAGACTGGAACTCTTTAGACTCTGAAGTTATACAATCAACTACATTATCAATTTTTAAATCTTACTGGCACATAACTTAATTTCATAATAAACCTTGTTCTATTTCTATTTTATTTCCACCATTTAACTTTCCTGTTTTCCATATATTAGTGAAATATATATTTTTAATACAGGACCTCCCTGAAAATCACAAATTGTGAGTGGAGCTTTCCTGTCAAAATATTATTATTATTATTATTATTATTATTAAGCATATTGAGTGGTTTTTAGTTTTTGTCAGAAAACCAAGATTTTTTGCCTACCCGGTCTGGCCAAAATAATCCAGATTTGATCATTTTTAAAGATGTTAATATTTTCTTTCCAACTTAGTCCATTGAAGTTCTGAAGCTACTAGGAGATTCTTTAAGATCATTTTGAAACGTATATTAGTTTTTAAATTTGCGTTCTACATTTTCATATTTTTGCATTAAATAAGTACCGATTTGTATATTTATTTTATATTTTTATTTTATCAATTTTTAACTATTATTATTGTTATTAGACAATGTATTGTAAAGCGCTTAGGGCAGTTATATGAATACCTTTTTGCGCACAGAGGTCGGGAATGATTTAAACTTTCAAAATCATTCTAGCCTTTATTCACATTCGAGCTTCCTAATTATGTGCCAAATCGTACATTTCATAAGCATGTTTTCAAATTCCTCACGTGTATTCAGTCACCCGTTATTATTAATATTAAAAGCAGAGTAACGTGTTTCTGTTTATTGTCAGGGTCAACGTTGGTTTGTTTTGTTCAACTCCTGCAGTAGCTTTAGCCCGTGCTGTTCCCAGGAAGGTTGCCATGGAAATGCTGTTGACTGGAGTTTCCATCACGGCACAAGGTAAAACGGTTCTGTCTTTTTAGAGCTTTGGTTCTCTTGGTCAAAAGAGTCTTTCTCCAATTTAGGATAACAATTTCAAATGTGCTAAATTTACTTTAATCCTCATCAAGCTTGAAATTAGTATTGCACAAGACTTACAGGGTTTTCGGTAGTTTTTGATTTTGTAGTGAACATTTCTACCAGAAGCCCATGGACTTCTGATACTACTAAGAATCGTTAAGGCTTATTAGGCCTGCACCTGATCCTGCTAATGACCCGAGCATATTCTCCACACACCTTGCTACAATGTCTCAATTCTCTTTCAGAAATTTAGGTTAATAATTTAAATGTAGCTTAATACAAATGTAGCTAATATAAAACCGATTGCTTGATATTACAATAATTATAAAATTATGAAATATAAGTTATAAAATATGCTCATGAAACTACGTTCTTAATACAAAGGATAATAATAAAATAAATTACGACTATAAGACTTTAACTAGAATGGTCTGGCCAAAAACATCCAGATTTGACCATTTTTGACCATTTTTGAATATGTTCATTTTTTCTTTCCAATTCTTTCTCTAACTTAGACCATTGATGTTAGGAAGCTACTTGGAGATCGTTTGAGATCATTTTGAAGCATATTGAGTGGTTTTTAGTTTTTGTCAGAAATCCACAATTTTTTGCCAAAATAATCCAGATTTGATCATTTTTGATTATGTTCATTTATTCTTTCCAGTTCTTTCTCTAACTTAGTCCATTGATGTTAGGAAGCTACTTGGAGATTGTTTGAGATCATTTTGAAGCATATTGAGTGGATTTTAGTTTTTGTGAGAAATCCAATATTTTTCGCCTACCCGGTCTGGCAAAAAAATACAGGTTTGACCATTTTTGTATATGTTCATTTTTTCTTTCCAATTCTTTCTCTAACTTAGTCCATTGATGTTAGGAAGCTACTTGGAGATTGTTTGAGATCATTTTGAAGCATATTGAGTGGTTTTTAGTTATTATCAGAAATCCAAGATTTTTTGCCAAAATAATCCAGATTTGATCATTTTTGAAGATGTTCATTTTTTCTTTCCAACTTAGTCCATTGAAGTTCTGAAGCTACCAGGAGATTCTTTAAGATCATTTTGAAGCATATTGAGTGGATCTTATTTTTTTGGAGAAATTCAAGATTTTTTGCCTACCCGGTCTGGCCAAAATAATCCAGATTTGATCATTTTTGAAGATGTTCATTTTTTCTTTCCAACTTAGTCCATTGATGTTAGGAAGCTACTTGGAGATTGTTTGAGATCATTTTGAAGCATATTGAGTGGTTTTTAGTTTTTATCAGAAATCCAAGATTTTTTGCCAAAATAATCCAGATTTGATCATTTTTGAAGATGTTCATTTTTTCTTTCCAACTTAGTCCATTGAAGTTCTGAAGCTACCAGGAGATTCTTTAAGATCATTCATACGCGCGCTAATGGTGGATGGTTATGGTCTTTTTCAGCTTTCCAATATTTTTACTTTTTCTGCTACAGTTCTTTACTTTTTCTTAACTTCAGCTCGTACTTCTACGTCTAAAGGTTAGTTTTATGTATCTCGCGTATTTTGTTAGTGTTTTTCCATATTTTTCATCTTTAAAATTCAGTTTTCTATTTCGGTAGTCGGTACCTTCTAGCTGTTTTACTTATATAATTATCTACTCTTCTTCATTAATTGCCCTATTGATTTATTGATCCACTGTCTTAAGACATAGTACACTGCCTTAAAATCGTTTACATTTCTGTCTTTATTTATTATTATCTTTCTCATTCTTGTTTTCCTACTTTTACTCTTCAGTCATTTTACTTTCATTATACTAGTGCATTTTCGTTCGCGTATTACTTCCCTTTTCCATTATTATCTTTCTCATACTACAGTTAGTTCATCCTCACACTGCGACACTCAGTTTCCTTCTACTTTTTTAATCATTAATTAGCTTCATTGTTCATCTCAGTAGGGTTAGGGTTTTTCACTAGTCATAGTTATACGATTATTTTTTTGTTTCGTTTATTTCTCATACATATTTGAATTTTGGAAGAGCATAATAACCATTCTTGCAATCTTTTTTGTTTGTTTTTCCTTTTGTTTTCCATCTCTATTTATTATTATTATCGGTTTCATTATACTGCAACGGTTTTGACTGTTATTATCATTCTCTTTTCGTTACATTTTGAATTTTCAAAACATATTCCATGAGCTCGATCATAACCGTCCTTGTGGCGCGCGCTGTAAATTACAACGGCTACTATAACAACGTCAGCAAAGTGACAGCATGATGACTGGAAGTGCTTTGCGCCACGTGTTACTCAACCTCGTCTTGTACCTGTGTTTCTCAAACCTGAAGCACTCCAACAGTTCCAGGCGCAATGACTGTCAAATTTTCTATGCCGTTTGTGAAGTCTCTCGTCCAAACACCTGTGGCTCTGTTCCCTCAACTCACCCCAAAAAGACTACAATGAGATCTACCTCAACACTACTGCTATGTGGATGCCGCCTGGTTCAGAAATCTTCCTTGGCGATCTTATTAATCTGTCTGTCTAACGATGTATCTCCTAACCCTGGCCCATCTACTAACGGATCGTCAGTTGCTGACTTTCCTACTACGCGCGGTCTTAAAGTCGGTCATCTGAACGTCCGAAGTATCATCAACAAGATGGATTCTGTGCGACTTTTATTGAAAGAGAAGCCCTTTGACGTACTCACAATGTCTGAAACGTGGCTTCACCCGAACATTCTTGATAACGAAATTTATGTCCCTGGTTATACAGTTACCAGACAGGATAGGAATGGAAAACCTGGTGGAGGTACGCTCGCTTTTGTTAGATGGCATTCCCTATCGATCAAGAAGTGACTTACAGAACACTAACATTGAGTCATGCGTAGTTGAGATTACTCGTCCTAAAGCAAAGAAACTCATTATATTCACAATATACAGAGCCCCAGACCAAACACTGGACGGTTTTCTTAATGATCTCAACACCGCTTTATCATTACTCCCATCACAAGCTGAGATAATATTACTTGGTGATTTCAATGTTAATTTTTTGACTTCAAATACTGACTCATCAAGGCCATTGAAACAGAAGCTCGTTAGACTTACAAATCAACATAACTTAGTACAGCTTATTGACAAGCCTACGAGAATATCCGAGAACTCATCCACGGCAATTGACCTGTTGTTCGTTAACAACAATCATCGCATAGTCGATTCTGGAGTTATTCACATAGATTTGAGTGATCACTCACTCATTTACTGTGTCATCAAAGTGGGTGTTCCTCGGGCCCCTTGCAGGGTTATAGAGTATCGATCGTACAAGCACTACTCAAGGGAGTCGTTCCTGAGTGAACTCAGAGACATATGTTGGAATGTCGTCGACGAGCAATTGGACACCAATAGTGCAGTTGAAACTTGGAACCAACTATTTACGGATACAGCCAATCGACATGCTCCAATTAAAAAATCTAGAATCAAGGGTATACACGTGCCCTGGATGAATTCAGAGTTATGCAACGCCATGCAAGACCGAGATTACCACCACCGGAAGGCCATTAAATCAAAATCGTCATTCCATTGGTCCATGTACAAAAAGATAAAATCCTACGTAAACAACCTGGTCAAAAAATGCAAAGCTGATTACTATTTAAACCTTATTACTAGGAACAGGGGAAATAGCAGTGAACCTATGGCAAACACTGAACGAAATTACTTTGCGAAAGACATCCTCAATTCCTTCATGTATTGAAGTCGATGGCGTACCACATACTGACTCAAAGTCGATTGCTGAAGTTTTAAATAATCATTTTTCAACAGTAGGATCTAAATTGGCTGCTAAAATAAAAGCAAGCCTTGATTTTTTCTATCCACGACCCCCTTCTGGTGAATCTATCGCAAGGTCTCGAAACTTTGTCTTCATTTCAATTGAAGAAAATTTTGTGCATAGGCAACTAAAAATGCTCAAGATAAATAAATAAATTGGCCTTGATCGCATTAGCGCCAGACTGCTGAAAGACTCTACAAGCGTCATAACTCCTGCTTTGACCAAGATATTCAGTCTTCTACATTCCCTTCTATCTGGAAATTTGGTAAAGTAACAGCTCTCTTCAAATCTGGTGATCGAAGCAACGCCAACAATTACAGGCCGATTACAATCCTCCCGACAGTTAGTAAGATCCTTGAGAAGGCAGTCCATGCACAAGTATATAATTACCTTATGGAAGAAAAGATCCTTACACCCAGGCAGTTTGGCTTCAGACCTAAACTCTCAACAGAGATCGCTCTTACCCATTTCACCGATACTATCCTTGGGAATATGGACAGTGGTCTAGTAACCGGTGCTGTTTTCCTGGACTTGTCAAAAGCGTTTGACACTGTTGACCATACTATTCTCTTCAATAAACTAGTAACAGCTGGCTTTTCTGACACAAGTGTGAACTGGTTCAAGTCCTATCTATTTAACAGAAGCCAAATCACCAACTTGGCAAATGTCTCTTCCTCTCCCAAGAAAGTTCCTGTCGGAGTCCCTCAAGGAAGCGTCTTAGGACCACTACTATTTCTTGTTTATGTAAATAACTTACCCTCATGTGTTAATTACTGCGAGGTGTCCCTCTATGCTGACGATACAGTAATTTACTGCTCTTCGACTAATGCCCAGGAACTTAAAGATAAATTGAACGCTGATTTTCTGTCCATATGTCAATGGTTTAACAGCAATCTCTTGACACTGAATACATCTAAATGCAAGTTCATAATTTATGGCAGCGCACGCAAGCTCAAGGATTTCAGAGAGGTTTCACTGACCATAAATGGCTCTGCTCTTGACCGAACTGACTCTTTTAAATATTTAGGAGTGACAGTCAGTCAGAACATGAGTTGGTCAGAACACGTGGATAGAGTCAGTAATAAAGTCAATCAACGTCTTGGCATCATCCGCCGGGTAAAGCATTTGCTGCCCTTGCATGCGCGGCTAACTCTCTATAAATCTCTTGTCCTTCCCTTACTTGACTATGCCGATATCGTCTGGGGAGATAAGAATAATACCGTCCTCATGGATCACCTTCAAGTTCTTCAGAATAATGCTGCTCGACTTATGCTCGACTTTCCCTCAAGCTCTTCTGCATCTCAAGTACTCGAACTATTAAACTGGAAACCACTGTACCTTCGACGGCGCTATCATCGCTGTATTACTATCTTCAAATGCTTAAATAGCATGGTGGACTTCAACTTTAAATTAAAGAAGAATCACGACTTTCATACATATAATACACGCCGTCAGCACAATCTACATTTACCATTCGCACATAGGAATTGGGGACAGCAGAAGTTTACCTACCATGCGCTATTAGACTGGAACTCTTTAGACTCTGAAGTTATACAATCAACTACATTATCAATTTTTAAATCTTACTGGCACATAACTTAATTTCATAATAAACCTTGTTCTATTTCTATTTTATTTCCACCATTTAACTTTCCTGTTTTCCATATATTAGTGAAATATATATTTTTAATACAGGACCTCCCTGAAAATCACAAATTGTGAGTGGAGCTTTCCTGTCAAAATATTATTATTATTATTATTATTATTATTAAGCATATTGAGTGGTTTTTAGTTTTTGTCAGAAAACCAAGATTTTTTGCCTACCCGGTCTGGCCAAAATAATCCAGATTTGATCATTTTTAAAGATGTTAATATTTTCTTTCCAACTTAGTCCATTGAAGTTCTGAAGCTACTAGGAGATTCTTTAAGATCATTTTGAAACGTATATTAGTTTTTAAATTTGCGTTCTACATTTTCATATTTTTGCATTAAATAAGTACCGATTTGTATATTTATTTTATATTTTTATTTTATCAATTTTTAACTATTATTATTGTTATTAGACAATGTATTGTAAAGCGCTTAGGGCAGTTATATGAATACCTTTTTGCGCACAGAGGTCGGGAATGATTTAAACTTTCAAAATCATTCTAGCCTTTATTCACATTCGAGCTTCCTAATTATGTGCCAAATCGTACATTTCATAAGCATGTTTTCAAATTCCTCACGTGTATTCAGTCACCCGTTATTATTAATATTAAAAGCAGAGTAACGTGTTTCTGTTTATTGTCAGGGTCAACGTTGGTTTGTTTTGTTCAACTCCTGCAGTAGCTTTAGCCCGTGCTGTTCCCAGGAAGGTTGCCATGGAAATGCTGTTGACTGGAGTTTCCATCACGGCACAAGGTAAAACGGTTCTGTCTTTTTAGAGCTTTGGTTCTCTTGGTCAAAAGAGTCTTTCTCCAATTTAGGATAACAATTCCAAATGTGCTAAATTTACTTTAATCCTCATCAAGCTTGAAATTAGTATTGCACAAGACTTACAGGGTTTTCGGTAGTTTTTGATTTTGTAGTGAACATTTCTACCAGAAGACCATGGACTTCTGATACTACTAAGAATCGTTAAGGCTTATTAGGCCTGCACCTGATCCTGCTAATGACCCGAGCATATTCTCCACACACCTTGCTACAATGTCTCAATTCTCTTTCAGAAATTTAGGTTAATAATTTAAATGTAGCTTAATACAAATGTAGCTAATATAAAACCGATTGCTTGATATTACAATAATTATAAAATTATGAAATATAAGTTATAAAATATGCTCATGAAACTACGTTCTTAATACAAAGGATAATAATAAAATAAATTACGACTATAAGACTTTAACTAGAATGGTCTGGCCAAAAACATCCAGATTTGACCATTTTTGACCATTTTTGAATATGTTCATTTTTTCTTTCCAATTCTTTCTCTAACTTAGACCATTGATGTTAGGAAGCTACTTGGAGATCGTTTGAGATCATTTTGAAGCATATTGAGTGGTTTTTAGTTTTTGTCAGAAATCCACAATTTTTTGCCAAAATAATCCAGATTTGATCATTTTTGATTATGTTCATTTATTCTTTCCAGTTCTTTCTCTAACTTAGTCCATTGATGTTAGGAAGCTACTTGGAGATTGTTTGAGATCATTTTGAAGCATATTGAGTGGATTTTAGTTTTTGTGAGAAATTCAAGATTTTTTGCCTACCCGGTCTGGTCAAAATAATCCAGATTTGATCATTTTTGATTATGTTCATTTATTCTTTCCAGTTCTTTCTCTAACTTAGTCCATTGATGTTAGGAAGCTACTTGGAGATTGTTTGAGATCATTTTGAAGCATATTGAGTGGTTTTTAGTTTTTATCAGAAATCCAAGATTTTTTGCCAAAATAATCCAGATTTGATCATTTTTGAAGATGTTCATTTTTTCTTTCCAACTTAGTCCATTGATGTTAGGAAGCTACTTGGAGATTGTTTGAGTACATTTTGAAGCATATTGAGAGGTTTTTAGTTTTTGTCAGAAATCCAATATTTTTCGCCTACCCGGTCTGGTAAAAAAATCCAGGTTTGACCATTTTTGAATATGTTCATTTTTTCTTTCCAATTCTTTCTCTAACTTAGTCCATTGATGTTATGAAGCTACTTGGAGATTGTTTGAGATCATTTTGAAGCATATTGAGTGGTTTTTAGTTTTTATCAGAAATCCAAGATTTTTTGCCAAAATAATCCAGATTTGATCATTTTTGAAGATGTTCATTTTTTCTTTCCAACTTAGTCCATTGAAGTTCTGAAGCTACCAGGAGATTCTTTAAGATCATTTTGAAGCATATTGAGTGGATCTTATTTTTTTGGAGAAATTAAAGATTTTTTGCCTACCCGGTCTGGCCAAAATAATCCAGATTTGATCATTTTTGAAGATGTTCATTTTTTCTTTCCAACTTAGTCCATTGAAGTTCTGAAGCTACCAGGAGATTCTTTAAGATCATTTTGAAGCATATTGAGTGGTTTTTGGTTTTTGTCAGAAATCCAAGATTTTTTGCCTACCCGGTCTGGCAAAAAAAAATCCAGATTTGACCATTTTTGATTACGTTCATTTATTCTTTCCAGTTCTATCTCTAACTTAGTCCATTGATGTTAGGAAGCTACTTGGAGATTGTTTGAGTACATTTTGAAGCATATTGAGTGGTTTTTAGTTTTTGTCAGAAATCCAATATTTTTCGCCTACCCGGTCTGGCAAAAAAATCCAGGTTTGACCATTTTTGAATATGTTCATTTTTTCTTTCCAATTCTTTCTCTAACTTAGTCCATTGATGTTATGAAGCTACTTGGAGATTGTATGAGATCATTTTGAAGCATATTGAGTGGTTTTTAGTTTTTATCAGAAATCCAAGATTTTTTGCCAAAATAATCCAGATTTGATCATTTTTGAAGATGTTCATTTTTTCTTTCCAACTTAGTCCATTGAAGTTCTGAAGCTACCAGGAGATTCTTTAAGATCATTTTGAAGCATATTGAGTGGATCTTATTTTTTTGGAGAAATTCAAGATTTTTTGCCTACCCGGTCTGGCCAAAATAATCCAGATTTGATCATTTTTGAAGTTGTTCATTTTTTCTTTCCAACTTAGTCCATTGAAGTTCTGAAGCTACCAGGAGATTCTTTAAGATCATTTTGAAGCATATTGAGTGGTTTTTAGTTTTTGTGAGAAATCCAAGATTTTTTGCCTACCCGGTCTGGCGAAAAAATCCAGGTTTGACCATTTTTGAATATGTTCATTTTTTCTTTCCAATTCTTTCTCTAACTTAGTCCATTGATGTTAGGAAGCTACTTGGAGATTGTTTGAGATCATTTTGAAGCATATTGAGTGGTTTTTAGTTTTAGTGAGAAATCCAAGATTTTTTGCCTACCCGGTCTGGCCAAAATAATCCAGATTTGATCATTTTTGAAGATGTTCATTTTTTCTTTCCAACTTAGTCCATTGAAGTTCTGAAGCTACCAGGAGATTCTTTAAGATCATTCATACGCGCGCTAATGGTGGATGGTTATGGTCTTTTTCAGCTTTCCAATATTTTTACTTTTTCTGCTACATTTCTTTACTTTTTCTTAACTTCAGCTCGTACTTCTACGTCTAAAGGTTAGTTTTATGTATCTCGCGTATTTTGTTAGTGTTTTTCCATATTTTTCATCTTTAAAATTCAGTTTTCTATTTCGGTAGTCGGTACCTTCTAGCTGTTTTACTTATATAATTATCTACTCTTCTTCATTAATTGCCCTCTTGATTTATTGATCCACTGTCTTAAGACATAGTACACTGCCTTAAAATCGTTTACATTTCTGTCTTTATTTATTATTATCTTTCTCATTCTTGTTTTCCTACTTTTACTCTTCAGTCATTTTACTTTCATTATACTAGTGCATTTTCGTTCGCGTATTACTTCCCTTTTCCATTATTATCTTTCTCATACTACAGTTAGTTCATCCTCACACTGCGACACTCAGTTTCCTTCTACTTTTTTAATCATTAATTAGCTTCATTGTTCATCTCAGTAGGGTTAGGGTTTTTCACTAGTCATAGTTATACGATTATTTTTTTGTTTCGTTTATTTCTCATACATATTTGAATTTTGGAAGAGCATAATAACCATTCTTGCAATCTTTTTTGTTTGTTTTTCCTTTTGTTTTCCATCTCTATTTATTATTATTATCGGTTTCATTATACTGCAACGGTTTTGACTGTTATTATCATTCTCTTTTCGTTACATTTTGAATTTTCAAAACATATTCCATGAGCTCGATCATAACCGTCCTTGTGGCGCGCGCTGTAAATTACAACGGCTACTATAACAACGTCAGCAAAGTGACAGCATGATGACTGGAAGTGCTTTGCGCCACGTGTTACTCAACCTCGTCTTGTACCTGTGTTTCTCAAACCTGAAGCACTCCAACAGTTCCAGGCGCAATGACTGTCAAATTTTCTATGCCGTTTGTGAAGTCTCTCGTCCAAACACCTGTGGCTCTGTTCCCTCAACTCACCCCAAAAAGACTACAATGAGATCTACCTCAACACTACTGCTATGTGGATGCCGCCTGGTTCAGAAATATTCCTTGGCGATCTTATTAATCTGTCTGTCTAACGATGTATCTCCTAACCCTGGCCCATCTACTAACGGATCGTCAGTTGCTGACTTTCCTACTACGCGCGGTCTTAAAGTCGGTCATCTGAACGTCCGAAGTATCATCAACAAGATGGATTCTGTGCGACTTTTATTGAAAGAGAAGCCCTTTGACGTACTCACAATGTCTGAAACGTGGCTTCACCCGAACATTCTTGATAACGAAATTTATGTCCCTGGTTATACAGTTACCAGACAGGATAGGAATGGAAAACCTGGTGGAGGTACGCTCGCTTTTGTTAGATGGCATTCCCTATCGATCAAGAAGTGACTTACAGAACACTAACATTGAGTCATGCGTAGTTGAGATTACTCGTCCTAAAGCAAAGAAACTCATTATATTCACAATATACAGAGCCCCAGACCAAACACTGGACGGTTTTCTTAATGATCTCAACACCGCTTTATCATTACTCCCATCACAAGCTGAGATAATATTACTTGGTGATTTCAATGTTAATTTTTTGACTTCAAATACTGACTCATCAAGGCCATTGAAACAGAAGCTCGTTAGACTTACAAATCAACATAACTTAGTACAGCTTATTGACAAGCCTACGAGAATATCCGAGAACTCATCCACGGCAATTGACCTGTTGTTCGTTAACAACAATCATCGCATAGTCGATTCTGGAGTTATTCACATAGATTTGAGTGATCACTCACTCATTTACTGTGTCATCAAAGTGGGTGTTCCTCGGGCCCCTTGCAGGGTTATAGAGTATCGATCGTACAAGCACTACTCAAGGGAGTCGTTCCTGAGTGAACTCAGAGACATATGTTGGAATGTCGTCGACGAGCAATTGGACACCAATAGTGCAGTTGAAACTTGGAACCAACTATTTACGGATACAGCCAATCGACATGCTCCAATTAAAAAATCTAGAATCAAGGGTATACACGTGCCCTGGATGAATTCAGAGTTATGCAACGCCATGCAAGACCGAGATTACCACCACCGGAAGGCCATTAAATCAAAATCGTCATTCCATTGGTCCATGTACAAAAAGATAAAATCCTACGTAAACAACCTGGTCAAAAAATGCAAAGCTGATTACTATTTAAACCTTATTACTAGGAACAGGGGAAATAGCAGTGAACTATGGCAAACACTGAACGAAATTACTTTGCGAAAGACATCCTCAATCCCTTCATGTATTGAAGTCGATGGCGTACCACATACTGACTCAAAGTCGATTGCTGAAGTTTTAAATAATCATTTTTCAACAGTAGGATCTAAATTGGCTGCTAAAATAAAAGCAAGCCTTGATTTTTTCTATCCACGACCCCCTTCTGGTGAATCTATCGCAAGGTCTCGAAACTTTGTCTTCATTTCAATTGAAGAAAATTTTGTGCATAGGCAACTAAAAATGCTCAAGATAAATAAATCAATTGGCCTTGATCGCATTAGCGCCAGACTGCTGAAAGACTCTACAAGCGTCATAACTCCTGCTTTGACCAAGATATTCAGTCTTCTACATTCCCTTCTATCTGGAAATTTGGTAAAGTAACAGCTCTCTTCAAATCTGGTGATCGAAGCAACGCCAACAATTACAGGCCGATTACAATCCTCCCGACAGTTAGTAAGATCCTTGAGAAGGCAGTCCATGCACAAGTATATAATTACCTTATGGAAGAAAAGATCCTTACACCCAGGCAGTTTGGCTTCAGACCTAAACTCTCAACAGAGATCGCTCTTACCCATTTCACCGATACTATCCTTGGGAATATGGACAGTGGTCTAGTAACCGGTGCTGTTTTCCTGGACTTGTCAAAAGCGTTTGACACTGTTGACCATACTATTCTCTTCAATAAACTAGTAACAGCTGGCTTTTCTGACACAAGTGTGAACTGGTTCAAGTCCTATCTATTTAACAGAAGCCAAATCACCAACTTGGCAAATGTCTCTTCCTCTCCCAAGAAAGTTCCTGTCGGAGTCCCTCAAGGAAGCGTCTTAGGACCACTACTATTTCTTGTTTATGTAAATAACTTACCCTCATGTGTTAATTACTGCGAGGTGTCCCTCTATGCTGACGATACAGTAATTTACTGCTCTTCGACTAATGCCCAGGAACTTAAAGATAAATTGAACGCTGATTTTCTGTCCATATGTCAATGGTTTAACATCAATCTCTTGACACTGAATACATCTAAATGCAAGTTCATAATTTATGGCAGCGCACGCAAGCTCAAGGATTTCAGAGAGGTTTCACTGACCATAAATGGCTCTGCTCTTGACCGAACTGACTCTTTTAAATATTTAGGAGTGACAGTCAGTCAGAACATGAGTTGGTCAGAACACGTGGATAGAGTCAGTAATAAAGTCAATCAACGTCTTGGCATCATCCGCCGGGTAAAGCATTTGCTGCCCTTGCATGCGCGGCTAACTCTCTATAAATCTCTTGTCCTTCCCTTACTTGACTATGCCGATATCGTCTGGGGAGATAAGAATAATACCGTCCTCATGGATCACCTTCAAGTTCTTCAGAATAATGCTGCTCGACTTATGCTCGACTTTCCCTCAAGCTCTTCTGCATCTCAAGTACTCGAACTATTAAACTGGAAACCACTGTACCTTCGACGGCGCTATCATCGCTGTATTACTATCTTCAAATGCTTAAATAGCATGGTGGACTTCAACTTTAAATTAAAGAAGAATCACGACTTTCATACATATAATACACGCCGTCAGCACAATCTACATTTACCATTCGCACATAGGAATTGGGGACAGCAGAAGTTTACCTACCATGCGCTATTAGACTGGAACTCTTTAGACTCTGAAGTTATACAATCAACTACATTATCAATTTTTAAATCTTACTGGCACATAACTTAATTTCATAATAAACCTTGTTCTATTTCTATTTTATTTCCACCATTTAACTTTCCTGTTTTCCATATATTAGTGAAATATATATTTTTAATACAGGACCTCCCTGAAAATCACAAATTGTGAGTGGAGCTTTCCTGTCAAAATATTATTATTATTATTATTATTATTATTAAGCATATTGAGTGGTTTTTAGTTTTTGTCAGAAAACCAAGATTTTTTGCCTACCCGGTCTGGCCAAAATAATCCAGATTTGATCATTTTTAAAGATGTTAATATTTTCTTTCCAACTTAGTCCATTGAAGTTCTGAAGCTACTAGGAGATTCTTTAAGATCATTTTGAAACGTATATTAGTTTTTAAATTTGCGTTCTACATTTTCATATTTTTGCATTAAATAAGTACCGATTTGTATATTTATTTTATATTTTTATTTTATCAATTTTTAACTATTATTATTGTTATTAGACAATGTATTGTAAAGCGCTTAGGGCAGTTATATGAATACCTTTTTGCGCACAGAGGTCGGGAATGATTTAAACTTTCAAAATCATTCTAGCCTTTATTCACATTCGAGCTTCCTAATTATGTGCCAAATCGTACATTTCATAAGCATGTTTTCAAATTCCTCACGTGTATTCAGTCACCCGTTATTATTAATATTAAAAGCAGAGTAACGTGTTTCTGTTTATTGTCAGGGTCAACGTTGGTTTGTTTTGTTCAACTCCTGCAGTAGCTTTAGCCCGTGCTGTTCCCAGGAAGGTTGCCATGGAAATGCTGTTGACTGGAGTTTCCATCACGGCACAAGGTAAAACGGTTCTGTCTTTTTAGAGCTTTGGTTCTCTTGGTCAAAAGAGTCTTTCTCCAATTTAGGATAACAATTTCAAATGTGCTAAATTTACTTTAATCCTCATCAAGCTTGAAATTAGTATTGCACAAGACTTACAGGGTTTTCGGTAGTTTTTGATTTTGTAGTGAACATTTCTACCAGAAGACCATGGACTTCTGATACTACTAAGAATCGTTAAGGCTTATTAGGCCTGCACCTGATCCTGCTAATGACCCGAGCATATTCTCCACACACCTTGCTACAATGTCTCAATTCTCTTTCAGAAATTTAGGTTAATAATTTAAATGTAGCTTAATACAAATGTAGCTAATATAAAACCGATTGCTTGATATTACAATAATTATAAAATTATGAAATATAAGTTATAAAATATGCTCATGAAACTACGTTCTTAATACAAAGGATAATAATAAAATAAATTACGACTATAAGACTTTAACTAGAATGGTCTGGCCAAAAACATCCAGATTTGACCATTTTTGACCATTTTTGAATATGTTCATTTTTTCTTTCCAATTCTTTCTCTAACTTAGACCATTGATGTTAGGAAGCTACTTGGAGATCGTTTGAGATCATTTTGAAGCATATTGAGTGGTTTTTAGTTTTTGTCAGAAATCCACAATTTTTTGCCAAAATAATCCAGATTTGATCATTTTTGATTATGTTCATTTATTCTTTCCAGTTCTTTCTCTAACTTAGTCCATTGATGTTAGGAAGCTACTTGGAGATTGTTTGAGATCATTTTGAAGCATATTGAGTGGATTTTAGTTTTTGTGAGAAATTCAAGATTTTTTGCCTACCCGGTCTGGTCAAAATAATCCAGATTTGATCATTTTTGATTATGTTCATTTATTCTTTCCAGTTCTTTCTCTAACTTAGTCCATTGATGTTAGGAAGCTACTTGGAGATTGTTTGAGATCATTTTGAAGCATATTGAGTGGTTTTTAGTTTTTATCAGAAATCCAAGATTTTTTGCCAAAATAATCCAGATTTGATCATTTTTGAAGATGTTCATTTTTTCTTTCCAACTTAGTCCATTGATGGTAGGAAGCTACTTGGAGATTGTTTGAGATCATTTTGAAGCATATTGAGTGGATTTTAGTTTTTATCAGAAATCCAAGATTTTTTGCCTACCCGGTCTGGCAAAAAAAAATCCAGATTTGACCATTTTTGATTACGTTCATTTATTCTTTCCAGTTCTATCTCTAACTTAGTCCATTGATGTTAGGAAGCTACTTGGAGATTGTTTGAGTACATTTTGAAGCATATTGAGTGGTTTTTAGTTTTTGTCAGAAATCCAATATTTTTCGCCTACCCGGTCTGGCAAAAAAATCCAGGTTTGACCATTTTTGAATATGTTCATTTTTTCTTTCCAATTCTTTCTCTAACTTAGTCCATTGATGTTATGAAGCTACTTGGAGATTGTTTGAGATCATTTTGAAGCATATTGAGTGGTTTTTAGTTTTTATCAGAAATCCAAGATTTTTTGCCAAAATAATCCAGATTTGATCATTTTTGAAGATGTTCATTTTTTCTTTCCAACTTAGTCCATTGAAGTTCTGAAGCTACCAGGAGATTCTTTAAGATCATTTTGAAGCATATTGAGTGGATCTTATTTTTTTGGAGAAATTCAAGATTTTTTGCCTACCCGGTCTGGCCAAAATAATCCAGATTTGATCATTTTTGAAGATGTTCATTTTTTCTTTCCAACTTAGTCCATTGAAGTTCTGAAGCTACCAGGAGATTCTTTATGATCATTTTGAAGCATATTGAGTGGTTTTTAGTTTTTGTGAGAAATCCAATATTTTTCGCCTACCCGGTCTGGCAAAAAAATCCAGGTTTGACCATTTTTGAATATGTTCATTTTTTCTTTCCAATTCTTTCTCTAACTTAGTCCATTGATGTTATGAAGCTACTTGGAGATTGTTTGAGATAATTTTGAAGCATATTGAGTGGTTTTTAGTTTTTATCAGAAATCCAAGATTTTTTGCCAAAATAATCCAGATTTGATCATTTTTGAAGATGTTCATTTTTTCTTTCCAACTTAGTCCATTGAAGTTCTGAAGCTACCAGGAGATTCTTTAAGATCATTTTGAAGCATATTGAGTGGTTTTTAGTTTTTGTGAGAAATCCAAGATTTTTTGCCTACCCGGTCTGGCGAAAAAATCCAGGTTTGACCATTTTTGAATATGTTCATTTTTTCTTTCCAATTCTTTCTCTAACTTAGTCCATTGATGTTAGGAAGCTACTTGGAGATTGTTTGAGATCATTTTGAAGCATATTGAGTGGTTTTTAGTTTTAGTGAGAAATCCAAGATTTTTTGCCTACCCGGTCTGGCCAAAATAATCCAGATTTGATCATTTTTGAAGATGTTCATTTTTTCTTTCCAACTTAGTCCATTGAAGTTCTGAAGCTACCAGGAGATTCTTTAAGATCATTCATACGCGCGCTAATGGTGGATGGCTATGGTCTTTTTCAGCTTTCCAATATTTTTACTTTTTCTGCTACATTTCTTTACTTTTTCTTAACTTCAGCTCGTACTTCTACGTCTAAAGGTTAGTTTTATGTATCTCGCGTATTTTGTTAGTGTTTTTCCATATTTTTCATCTTTAAAATTCAGTTTTCTATTTCGGTAGTCGGTACCTTCTAGCTGTTTTACTTATATAATTATCTACTCTTCTTCATTAATTGCCCTCTTGATTTATTGATCCACTGTCTTAAGACATAGTACACTGCCTTAAAATCGTTTACATTTCTGTCTTTATTTATTATTATCTTTCTCATTCTTGTTTTCCTACTTTTACTCTTCAGTCATTTTACTTTCATTATACTAGTGCATTTTCGTTCGCGTATTACTTCCCTTTTCCATTATTATCTTTCTCATACTACAGTTAGTTCATCCTCACACTGCGACACTCAGTTTCCTTCTACTTTTTTAATCATTAATTAGCTTCATTGTTCATCTCAGTAGGGTTAGGGTTTTTCACTAGTCATAGTTATACGATTATTTTTTTGTTTCGTTTATTTCTCATACATATTTGAATTTTGGAAGAGCATAATAACCATTCTTGCAATCTTTTTTGTTTGTTTTTCCTTTTGTTTTCCATCTCTATTTATTATTATTATCGGTTTCATTATACTGCAACGGTTTTGACTGTTATTATCATTCTCTTTTCGTTACATTTTGAATTTTCAAAACATATTCCATGAGCTCGATCATAACCGTCCTTGTGGCGCGCGCTGTAAATTACAACGGCTACTATAACAACGTCAGCAAAGTGACAGCATGATGACTGGAAGTGCTTTGCGCCACGTGTTACTCAACCTCGTCTTGTACCTGTGTTTCTCAAACCTGAAGCACTCCAACAGTTCCAGGCGCAATGACTGTCAAATTTTCTATGCCGTTTGTGAAGTCTCTCGTCCAAACACCTGTGGCTCTGTTCCCTCAACTCACCCCAAAAAGACTACAATGAGATCTACCTCAACACTACTGCTATGTGGATGCCGCCTGGTTCAGAAATCTTCCTTGGCGATCTTATTAATCTGTCTGTCTAACGATGTATCTCCTAACCCTGGCCCATCTACTAACGGATCGTCAGTTGCTGACTTTCCTACTACGCGCGGTCTTAAAGTCGGTCATCTGAACGTCCGAAGTATCATCAACAAGATGGATTCTGTGCGACTTTTATTGAAAGAGAAGCCCTTTGACGTACTCACAATGTCTGAAACGTGGCTTCACCCGAACATTCTTGATAACGAAATTTATGTCCCTGGTTATACAGTTACCAGACAGGATAGGAATGGAAAACCTGGTGGAGGTACGCTCGCTTTTGTTAGATGGCATTCCCTATCGATCAAGAAGTGACTTACAGAACACTAACATTGAGTCATGCGTAGTTGAGATTACTCGTCCTAAAGCAAAGAAACTCATTATATTCACAATATACAGAGCCCCAGACCAAACACTGGACGGTTTTCTTAATGATCTCAACACCGCTTTATCATTACTCCCATCACAAGCTGAGATAATATTACTTGGTGATTTCAATGTTAATTTTTTGACTTCAAATACTGACTCATCAAGGCCATTGAAACAGAAGCTCGTTAGACTTACAAATCAACATAACTTAGTACAGCTTATTGACAAGCCTACGAGAATATCCGAGAACTCATCCACGGCAATTGACCTGTTGTTCGTTAACAACAATCATCGCATAGTCGATTCTGGAGTTATTCACATAGATTTGAGTGATCACTCACTCATTTACTGTGTCATCAAAGTGGGTGTTCCTCGGGCCCCTTGCAGGGTTATAGAGTATCGATCGTACAAGCACTACTCAAGGGAGTCGTTCCTGAGTGAACTCAGAGACATATGTTGGAATGTCGTCGACGAGCAATTGGACACCAATAGTGCAGTTGAAACTTGGAACCAACTATTTACGGATACAGCCAATCGACATGCTCCAATTAAAAAATCTAGAATCAAGGGTATACACGTGCCCTGGATGAATTCAGAGTTATGCAACGCCATGCAAGACCGAGATTACCACCACCGGAAGGCCATTAAATCAAAATCGTCATTCCATTGGTCCATGTACAAAAAGATAAAATCCTACGTAAACAACCTGGTCAAAAAATGCAAAGCTGATTACTATTTAAACCTTATTACTAGGAACAGGGGAAATAGCAGTGAACTATGGCAAACACTGAACGAAATTACTTTGCGAAAGACATCCTCAATCCCTTCATGTATTGAAGTCGATGGCGTACCACATACTGACTCAAAGTCGATTGCTGAAGTTTTAAATAATCAATTTTCAACAGTAGGATCTAAATTGGCTGCTAAAATAAAAGCAAGCCTTGATTTTTTCTATCCACGACCCCCTTCTGGTGAATCTATCGCAAGGTCTCGAAACTTTGTCTTCATTTCAATTGAAGAAAATTTTGTGCATAGGCAACTAAAAATGCTCAAGATAAATAAATCAATTGGCCTTGATCGCATTAGCGCCAGACTGCTGAAAGACTCTACAAGCGTCATAACTCCTGCTTTGACCAAGATATTCAGTCTTCTACATTCCCTTCTATCTGGAAATTTGGTAAAGTAACAGCTCTCTTCAAATCTGGTGATCGAAGCAACGCCAACAATTACAGGCCGATTACAATCCTCCCGACAGTTAGTAAGATCCTTGAGAAGGCAGTCCATGCACAAGTATATAATTACCTTATGGAAGAAAAGATCCTTACACCCAGGCAGTTTGGCTTCAGACCTAAACTCTCAACAGAGATCGCTCTTACCCATTTCACCGATACTATCCTTGGGAATATGGACAGTGGTCTAGTAACCGGTGCTGTTTTCCTGGACTTGTCAAAAGCGTTTGACACTGTTGACCATACTATTCTCTTCAATAAACTAGTAACAGCTGGCTTTTCTGACACAAGTGTGAACTGGTTCAAGTCCTATCTATTTAACAGAAGCCAAATCACCAACTTGGCAAATGTCTCTTCCTCTCCCAAGAAAGTTCCTGTCGGAGTCCCTCAAGGAAGCGTCTTAGGACCACTACTATTTCTTGTTTATGTAAATAACTTACCCTCATGTGTTAATTACTGCGAGGTGTCCCTCTATGCTGACGATACAGTAATTTACTGCTCTTCGACTAATGCCCAGGAACTTAAAGATAAATTGAACGCTGATTTTCTGTCCATATGTCAATGGTTTAACAGCAATCTCTTGACACTGAATACATCTAAATGCAAGTTCATAATTTATGGCAGCGCACGCAAGCTCAAGGATTTCAGAGAGGTTTCACTGACCATAAATGGCTCTGCTCTTGACCGAACTGACTCTTTTAAATATTTAGGAGTGACAGTCAGTCAGAACATGAGTTGGTCAGAACACGTGGATAGAGTCAGTAATAAAGTCAATCAACGTCTTGGCATCATCCGCCGGGTAAAGCATTTGCTGCCCTTGCATGCGCGGCTAACTCTCTATAAATCTCTTGTCCTTCCCTTACTTGACTATGCCGATATCGTCTGGGGAGATAAGAATAATACCGTCCTCATGGATCACCTTCAAGTTCTTCAGAATAATGCTGCTCGACTTATGCTCGACTTTCCCTCAAGCTCTTCTGCATCTCAAGTACTCGAACTATTAAACTGGAAACCACTGTACCTTCGACGGCGCTATCATCGCTGTATTACTATCTTCAAATGCTTAAATAGCATGGTGGACTTCAACTTTAAATTAAAGAAGAATCACGACTTTCATACATATAATACACGCCGTCAGTACAATCTACATTTACCATTCGCACATAGGAATTGGGGACAGCAGAAGTTTACCTACCATGCGCTATTAGACTGGAACTCTTTAGACTCTGAAGTTATACAATCAACTACATTATCAATTTTTAAATCTTACTGGCACATAACTTAATTTCATAATAAACCTTGTTCTATTTCTATTTTATTTCCACCATTTAACTTTCCTGTTTTCCATATATTAGTGAAATATATATTTTTAATACAGGACCTCCCTGAAAATCACAAATTGTGAGTGGAGCTTTCCTGTCAAAATATTATTATTATTATTATTATTATTATTAAGCATATTGAGTGGTTTTTAGTTTTTGTCAGAAAACCAAGATTTTTTGCCTACCCGGTCTGGCCAAAATAATCCAGATTTGATCATTTTTAAAGATGTTAATATTTTCTTTCCAACTTAGTCCATTGAAGTTCTGAAGCTACTAGGAGATTCTTTAAGATCATTTTGAAACGTATATTAGTTTTTAAATTTGCGTTCTACATTTTCATATTTTTGCATTAAATAAGTACCGATTTGTATATTTATTTTATATTTTTATTTTATCAATTTTTAACTATTATTATTGTTATTAGACAATGTATTGTAAAGCGCTTAGGGCAGTTATATGAATACCTTTTTGCGCACAGAGGTCGGGAATGATTTAAACTTTCAAAATCATTCTAGCCTTTATTCACATTCGAGCTTCCTAATTATGTGCCAAATCGTACATTTCATAAGCATGTTTTCAAATTCCTCACGTGTATTCAGTCACCCGTTATTATTAATATTAAAAGCAGAGTAACGTGTTTCTGTTTATTGTCAGGGTCAACGTTGGTTTGTTTTGTTCAACTCCTGCAGTAGCTTTAGCCCGTGCTGTTCCCAGGAAGGTTGCCATGGAAATGCTGTTGACTGGAGTTTCCATCACGGCACAAGGTAAAACGGTTCTGTCTTTTTAGAGCTTTGGTTCTCTTGGTCAAAAGAGTCTTTCTCCAATTTAGGATAACAATTTCAAATGTGCTAAATTTACTTTAATCCTCATCAAGCTTGAAATTAGTATTGCACAAGACTTACAGGGTTTTCGGTAGTTTTTGATTTTGTAGTGAACATTTCTACCAGAAGACCATGGACTTCTGATACTACTAAGAATCGTTAAGGCTTATTAGGCCTGCACCTGATCCTGCTAATGACCCGAGCATATTCTCCACACACCTTGCTACAATGTCTCAATTCTCTTTCAGAAATTTAGGTTAATAATTTAAATGTAGCTTAATACAAATGTAGCTAATATAAAACCGATTGCTTGATATTACAATAATTATAAAATTATGAAATATAAGTTATAAAATATGCTCATGAAACTACGTTCTTAATACAAAGGATAATAATAAAATAAATTACGACTATAAGACTTTAACTAGAATGGTCTGGCCAAAAACATCCAGATTTGACCATTTTTGACCATTTTTGAATATGTTCATTTTTTCTTTCCAATTCTTTCTCTAATTTAGACCATTGATGTTAGGAAGCTACTTGGAGATCGTTTGAGATCATTTTGAAGCATATTGAGTGGTTTTTAGTTTTTGTCAGAAATCCACAATTTTTTGCCAAAATAATCCAGATTTGATCATTTTTGATTATGTTCATTTATTCTTTCCAGTTCTTTCTCTAACTTAGTCCATTGATGTTAGGAAGCTACTTGGAGATTGTTTGAGATCATTTTGAAGCATATTGAGTGGATTTTAGTTTTTGTGAGAAATTCAAGATTTTTTGCCTACCCGGTCTGGCCAAAATAATCCAGATTTGATCATTTTTGAAGATGTTCATTTTTTCTTTCCAACTTAGTCCATTGAAGTTCTGAAGCTACCAGGAGATTCTTTAAGATCATTTTGAAGCATATTGAGTGGTTTTTAGTTTTTGTGAGTAATCCAATATTTTTCGCCTACCCAGTCTGGCAAAAAAATACAGGTTTGACCATTTTTGAATATGTTCATTTTTTCTTTCCAATTCTTTCTCTAACTTAGTCCATTGATGTTAGGAAGCTACTTGGAGATTGTTTGAGATCATTTTGAAGCATATTGAGTGGTTTTTAGTTATTATCAGCAATCCAAGATTTTTTGCCAAAATAATCCAGATTTGATCATTTTTGAAGATGTTCATTTTTTCTTTCCAACTTAGTCCATTGAAGTTCTGAAGCTACCAGGAGATTCTTTAAGATCATTTTGAAGCATATTGAGTGGTTTTTAGTTTTTGTGAGAAATCCAATATTTTTCGCCTACCCGGTCTGGCAAAAAAATACAGGTTTGACCATTTTTGAATATGTTCATTTTTTCTTTCCAATTCTTTCTCTAACTTAGTCCATTGATGTTATGAAGCTACTTGGAGATTGTTTGAGATCATTTTGAAGCATATTGAGTGGTTTTTAGTTTTTGTGAGAAATCCAAGATTTTTTGCCAAAATAATCCAGATTTGATCATTTTTGAAGATGTTCATTTTTTCTTTCCAACTTAGTCCATTGAAGTTCTGAAGCTACCAGGAGATTCTTTAAGATCATTTTGAAGCATATTGAGTGGTTTTTAGTTTTTGTGAGAAATCCAAGATTTTTTGCCTACCCGGTCTGGCAAAAAAAAATCCATATTTGACCATTTTTGATTATGTTCATTTATTCTTTCCAGTTATTTCTCTAACTTAGTCCATTGATGTTAGGAAGCTACTTGGAGATTGTTTGAGATCATTTTGAAGCATATTGAGTGGTTTTTAGTTTTTTGTGAGAAATCCAATATTTTTCGCCTACCCGGTCTGGCAAAAAAATACAGGTTTGACCATTTTTGAATATGTTCATTTTTTCTTTCCAATTCTTTCTCTAACTTAGTCCATTGATGTTATGAAGCTACTTGGAGATTGTTTGAGATCATTTTGAAGCATATTGAGTGGTTTTTAGTTATTATCAGAAATCCAAGATTTTTTGCCAAAATAATCCAGATTTGATCATTTTTGAAGATGTTCATTTTTTCTTTCCAACTTAGTCCATTGAAGTTCTGAAGCTACCAGGAGATTCTTTAAGATCATTTTGAAGCATATTGAGTGGTTTTTAGTTTTTGTGAGAAATCGAAGATTTTTTGCCTACCCGGTCTGGTAAAAAAATCCAGATTTGACCATTTTTGATTATGTTCATTTATTCTTTCCAGTTCTTTCTCTAACTTAGTCCATTGATGTTAGGAAGCTACTTGGAGATTGTTTGAGATCATTTTGAAGCATATTGAGTGGTTTTTAGTTATTATCAGAAATCCAAGATTTTTTGCCAAAATAATCCAGATTTGATCATTTTTGAAGATGTTCATTTTTTCTTTCCAACTTAGTCCATTGAAGTTCTGAAGCTACCAGGAGATTCTTTAAGATCATTTTGAAGCATATTGAGTGGATCTTATTTTTTTTGAGAAATTCAAGATTTTTTGCCTACCCGGTCTGGCCAAAATAATCCAGATTTGATCATTTTTGAAGATGTTCATTTTTTCTTTCCAACTTAGTCCATTGAAGTTCTGAAGCTACCAGGAGATTCTTTAAGATCATTTTGAAGCATATTGAGTGGTTTTTAGTTTTTGGGAGAAATCCAATATTTTTCGCCTACCCGGTCTGGCACAAAAATCCAGGTTTGACCATTTTTGAATATGTTCATTTTTTCTTTCCAATTCTTTCTCTAACTTAGTCCATTGATGTTATGAAGCTACTTGGAGATTGTTTGAGATCATTTTGAAGCATATTGAGTGGTTTTTAGTTTTTATCAGAAATCCAAGATTTTTTGCCAAAATAATCCAGATTTGATCATTTTTGAAGATGTTCATTTTTTCTTTCCAACTTAGTCCATTGAAGTTCTGAAGCTACCAGGAGATTCTTTAAGATCATTTTGAAGCATATTGAGTGGTTTTTAGTTTTTGTGAGAAATCCAAGATTTTTTGCCTACCCGGTCTGGCAAAAAAATCCAGATTTGACCATTTTTGATTATGTTCATTTATTCTTTCCAGTTCTTTCTCTAACTTAGTCCATTGATGTTAGGAAGCTACTTGGAGATTGTTTGAGATCATTTTGAAGCATATTGAGTGGTTTTTAGTTTTTGTCAGAAATCCAAGATTTTTTGCCAAAATAATCCAGATTTGATCATTTTTGAAGATGTTCATTTTTTCTTTCCAACTTAGTCCATTGAAGTTCTGAAGCTACCAGGAGATTCTTTAAGATCATTTTGAAGCATATTGAGTGGATCTTATTTTTTTTGAGAAATTCAAGATTTTTTGCCTACCCGGTCTGGCCAAAATAATCCAGATTTGATCATTTTTGAAGATGTTCATTTTTTCTTTCCAACTTAGTCCATTGAAGTTCTGAAGCTACCAGGAGATTCTTTAAGATCATTTTGAAGCATATTGAGTGGTTTTTAGTTTTTGTGAGAAATCGAAGATTTTTTGCCTACCCGGTCTGGCAAAAAAATCCAGATTTGACCATTTTTGATTATGTTCATTTATTCTTTCCAGTTCTTTCTCTAACTTAGTCCATTGATGTTAGGAAGCTACTTGGAGATTGTTTGAGATCATTTTGAAGCATATTGAGTGGTTTTTAGTTTTTGTGAGAAATCCAATATTTTTCGCCTACCCGATCTGGCAAAAAAATACAGGTTTGACCATTTTTGAATATGTTCATTTTTTCTTTCCAATTCTTTCTCTAACTTAGTCCATTGATGTTATGAAGCTACTTGGAGATTGTTTGAGATCATTTTGAAGCATATTGAGTGGATTTTAGTTTTTGTGAGAAATTCAAGATTTTTTGCCTACCCGGTCTGGCCAAAATAATCCAGATTTGATCATTTTTGAAGATGTTCATTTTTTCTTTCCAACTTAGTCCATTGAAGTTCTGAAGCTACCAGGAGATTCTTTAAGATCATTTTGAAGCATATTGAGTGGTTTTTAGTTTTTGTGAGAAATCCAATATTTTCGCCTACCCGGTCTGGCAAAAAAATACAGGTTTGACCATTTTTGAATATGTTCATTTTTTCTTTCCAATTCTTTCTCTAACTTAGTCCATTGATGTCATGAAGCTACTTGGAGATTGTTTGAGATCATTTTGAAGCATATTGAGTGGTTTTTAGTTTTTATCAGAAATCCAAGATTTTTTGCCAAAATAATCCAGATTTGATCATTTTTGAAGATGTTCATTTTTTCTTTCCAACTTAGTCCATTGAAGTTCTGAAGCTACCAGGAGATTCTTTAAGATCATTTTGAAGCATATTGAGTGGTTTTTAGTTTTTGTGAGAAATCGAAGATTTTTTGCCTACCCGGTCTGGCAAAAAAATCCAGATTTGACCATTTTTGATTATGTTCATTTATTCTTTCCAGTTCTTTCTCTAACTTAGTCCATTGATGTTAGGAAGCTACTTGGAGATTGTTTGAGATCATTTTGAAGCATATTGAGTGGTTTTTAGTTTTTGTGAGAAATCCAATATTTTTCGCCTACCCGATCTGGCAAAAAAATACAGGTTTGACCATTTTTGAATATGTTCATTTTTTCTTTCCAATTCTTTCTCTAACTTAGTCCATTGATGTTATGAAGCTACTTGGAGATTGTTTGAGATCATTTTGAAGCATATTGAGTGGATTTTAGTTTTTGTGAGAAATTCAAGATTTTTTGCCTACCCGGTCTGGCCAAAATAATCCAGATTTGATCATTTTTGAAGATGTTCATTTTTTCTTTCCAACTTAGTCCATTGAAGTTCTGAAGCTACCAGGAGATTCTTTAAGATCATTTTGAAGCATATTGAGTGGTTTTTAGTTTTTGTGAGAAATCCAATATTTTCGCCTACCCGGTCTGGCAAAAAAATACAGGTTTGACCATTTTTGAATATGTTCATTTTTTCTTTCCAATTCTTTCTCTAACTTAGTCCATTGATGTCATGAAGCTACTTGGAGATTGTTTGAGATCATTTTGAAGCATATTGAGTGGTTTTTAGTTTTTATCAGAAATCCAAGATTTTTTGCCAAAATAATCCAGATTTGATCATTTTTGAAGATGTTCATTTTTTCTTTCCAACTTAGTCCATTGAAGTTCTGAAGCTACCAGGAGATTCTTTAAGATCATTTTGAAGCATATTGAGTGGTTTTTAGTTTTTGTGAGAAATCCAAGATTTTTTGCCTACCCGGTCTGGCAAAAAAATCCAGATTTGACCATTTTTGATTATGTTCATTTATTCTTTCCAGTTCTTTCTCTAACTTAGTCCATTGATGTTAGGAAGCTACTTAGAGATTGTTTGAGATCATTTTGAAGCATATTGAGTGGTTTTTAGTTTTTGTCAGAAATCCAAGATTTTTGCCAAAATAATCCAGATTTGATCATTTTTGAAGATGTTCATTTTTTCTTTCCAACTTAGTCCATTGAAGTTCTGAAGCTACCAGGAGATTCTTTAAGATCCTTTTGAAGCATATTGAGTGGATCTTATTTTTTTTGAGAAATTCAAGATTTTTTGCCTACCCGGTCTGGCCAAAATAATCCAGATTTGATCATTTTTGAAGATGTTCATTTTTTCTTTCCAACTTAGTCCATTGAAGTTCTGAAGCTACCAGGAGATTCTTTAAGATCATTTTGAAGCATATTGAGTGGTTTTTAGTTTTTGGGAGAAATCCAATATTTTTCGCCTACCCGGTCTGGCAAAAAAATCCAGGTTTGACCATTTTTGAATATGTTCATTTTTTCTTTCCAATTCTTTCTCTAACTTAGTCCATTGATGTTATGAAGCTACTTGGAGATTGTTTGAGATCATTTTGAAGCATATTGAGTGGTTTTTAGTTTTTATCAGAAATCCAAGATTTTTTGCCAAAATAATCCAGATTTGATCATTTTTGAAGATGTTCATTTTTTCTTTCCAACTTAGTCCATTGAAGTTCTGAAGCTACCAGGAGATTCTTTAAGATCATTTTGAAGCATATTGAGTGGTTTTTAGTTTTTGTGAGAAATCCAAGATTTTTTGCCTACCCGGTCTGGCAAAAAAAATCCATATTTGACCATTTTTGATTATGTTCATTTATTCTTTCCAGTTATTTCTCTAACTTAGTCCATTGATGTTAGGAAGCTACTTGGAGATTGTTTGAGATCATTTTGAAGCATATTGAGTGGTTTTTAGTTATTATCAGAAATCCAAGATTTTTTGCCAAAATAATCCAGATTTGATCATTTTTGAAGATGTTCATTTTTTCTTTCCAACTTAGTCCATTGAAGTTCTGAAGCTACCAGGAGATTCTTTAAGATCATTTTGAAGCATATTGAGTGGATCTTATTTTTTTTGAGAAATTCAAGATTTTTTGCCTACCCGGTCTGGCCAAAATAATCCAGATTTGATCATTTTTGAAGATGTTCATTTTTTCTTTCCAACTTAGTCCATTGAAGTTCTGAAGCTACCAGGAGATTCTTTAAGATCATTTTGAAGCATATTGAGTGGTTTTTAGTTTTTGTGAGAAATCGAAGATTTTTTGCCTACCCGGTCTGGCAAAAAAATCCAGATTTGACCATTTTTGATTATGTTCATTTATTCTTTCCAGTTCTTTCTCTAACTTAGTCCATTGATGTTAGGAAGCTACTTGGAGATTGTTTGAGATCATTTTGAAGCATATTGAGTGGTTTTTAGTTTTTGTGAGAAATCCAATATTTTTCGCCTACCCGATCTGGCAAAAAAATACAGGTTTGACCATTTTTGAATATGTTCATTTTTTCTTTCCAATTCTTTCTCTAACTTAGTCCATTGATGTTATGAAGCTACTTGGAGATTGTTTGAGATCATTTTGAAGCATATTGAGTGGATTTTAGTTTTTGTGAGAAATTCAAGATTTTTTGCCTACCCGGTCTGGCCAAAATAATCCAGATTTGATCATTTTTGAAGATGTTCATTTTTTCTTTCCAACTTAGTCCATTGAAGTTCTGAAGCTACCAGGAGATTCTTTAAGATCATTTTGAAGCATATTGAGTGGTTTTTAGTTTTTGTGAGAAATCCAATATTTTCGCCTACCCGGTCTGGCAAAAAAATACAGGTTTGACCATTTTTGAATATGTTCATTTTTTCTTTCCAATTCTTTCTCTAACTTAGTCCATTGATGTTAGGAAGCTACTTGGAGATTGTTTGAGATCATTTTGAAGCATATTGAGTGGTTTTTAGTTATTATCAGAAATCCAAGATTTTTTGCCAAAATAATCCAGATTTGATCATTTTTGAAGATGTTCATTTTTTCTTTCCAACTTAGTCCATTGAAGTTCTGAAGCTACCAGGAGATTCTTTAAGATCATTTTGAAGCATATTGAGTGGTTTTTAGTTTTTGTGAGAAATCCAATATTTTTCGCCTACCCGGTCTGGCACAAAAATCCAGGTTTGACCATTTTTGAATATGTTCATTTTTTCTTTCCAATTCTTTCTCTAACTTAGTCCATTGATGTTATGAAGCTACTTGGAGATTGTTTGAGATCATTTTGAAGCATATTGAGTGGTTTTTAGTTATTATCAGAAATCCAAGATTTTTTGCCAAAATAATCCAGATTTGATCATTTTTGAAGATGTTCATTTTTTCTTTCCAACTTAGTCCATTGAAGTTCTGAAGCTACCAGGAGATTCTTTAAGATCATTCATACGCGCGCTAATGGTGGATGGTTATGGTCTTTTTCAGCTTTCCAATATTTTTACTTTTTCTGCTACATTTCTTTACTTTTTCTTAACTTCAGCTCGTACTTCTACGTCTAAAGGTTAGTTTTATGTATCTCGCGTATTTTGTTAGTGTTTTTCCATATTTTTCATCTTTAAAATTCAGTTTTCTATTTCGGTAGTCGGTACCTTCTAGCTGTTTTACTTATATAATTATCTACTCTTCTTCATTAATTGCCCTCTTGATTTATTGATCCACTGTCTTAAGACATAGTACATTGCCTTAAAATCGTTTACATTTCTGTCTTTATTTATTATTATCTTTCTCATTCTTGTTTTCCTACTTTTACTCTTCAGTCATTTTACTTTCATTATACTAGTGCATTTTCGTTCGCGTATTACTTCCCTTTTCCATTATTATCTTTCTCATACTACAGTTAGTTCATCCTCACACTGCGACACTCAGTTTCCTTCTACTTTTTTAATCATTAATTAGCTTCATTGTTCATCTCAGTAGGGTTAGGGTTTTTCACTAGTCATAGTTATACGATTATTTTTTTGTTTCGTTTATTTCTCATACATATTTGAATTTTGGAAGAGCATAATAACCATTCTTGCAATCTTTTTTGTTTGTTTTTCCTTTTGTTTTCCATCTCTATTTATTATTATTATCGGTTTCATTATACTGCAACGGTTTTGACTGTTATTATCATTCTCTTTTCGTTACATTTTGAATTTTCAAAACATATTCCATGAGCTCGATCATAACCGTCCTTGTGGCGCGCGCTGTAAATTACAACGGATACTATAACAACGTCAGCAAAGTGACAGCATGATGACTGGAAGTGCTTTGCGCCACGTGTTACTCAACCTCGTCTTGTACCTGTGTTTCTCAAACCTGAAGCACTCCAACAGTTCCAGGCGCAATGACTGTCAAATTTTCTATGCCGTTTGTGAAGTCTCTCGTCCAAACACCTGTGGCTCTGTTCCCTCAACTCACCCCAAAAAGACTACAATGAGATCTACCTCAACACTACTGCTATGTGGATGCCGCCTGGTTCAGAAATATTCCTTGGCGATCTTATTAATCTGTCTGTCTAACGATGTATCTCCTAACCCTGGCCCATCTACTAACGGATCGTCAGTTGCTGACTTTCCTACTACGCGCGGTCTTAAAGTCGGTCATCTGAACGTCCGAAGTATCATCAACAAGATGGATTCTGTGCGACTTTTATTGAAAGAGAAGCCCTTTGACGTACTCACAATGTCTGAAACGTGGCTTCACCCGAACATTCTTGATAACGAAATTTATGTCCCTGGTTATACAGTTACCAGACAGGATAGGAATGGAAAACCTGGTGGAGGTACGCTCGCTTTTGTTAGATGGCATTCCCTATCGATCAAGAAGTGACTTACAGAACACTAACATTGAGTCATGCGTAGTTGAGATTACTCGTCCTAAAGCAAAGAAACTCATTATATTCACAATATACAGAGCCCCAGACCAAACACTGGACGGTTTTCTTAATGATCTCAACACCGCTTTATCATTACTCCCATCACAAGCTGAGATAATATTACTTGGTGATTTCAATGTTAATTTTTTTACTTCAAATACTGACTCATCAAGGCCATTGAAACAGAAGCTCGTTAGACTTACAAATCAACATAACTTAGTACAGCTTATTGACAAGCCTACGAGAATATCCGAGAACTCATCCACGGCAATTGACCTGTTGTTCGTTAACAACAATCATCGCATAGTCGATTCTGGAGTTATTCACATAAATTTGAGTGATCACTCACTCATTTACTGTGTCATCAAAGTGGGTGTTCCTCGGGCCCCTTGCAGGGTTATAGAGTATCGATCGTACAAGCACTACTCAAGGGAGTCGTTCCTGAGTGAACTCAGAGACATATGTTGGAATGTCGTCGACGAGCAATTGGACACCAATAGTGCAGTTGAAACTTGGAACCAACTATTTACGGATACAGCCAATCGACATGCTCCAATTAAAAAATCTAGAATCAAGGGTATACACGTGCCCTGGATGAATTCAGAGTTATGCAACGCCATGCAAGACCGAGATTACCACCACCGGAAGGCCATTAAATCAAAATCGTCATTCCATTGGTCTATGTACAAAAAGATAAAATCCTACGTAAACAACCTGGTCAAAAAATGCAAAGCTGATTACTATTTAAACCTTATTACTAGGAACAGGGGAAATAGCAGTGAACTATGGCAAACACTGAACGAAATTACTTTGCGAAAGACATCCTCAATCCCTTCATGTATTGAAGTCGATGGCGTACCACATACTGACTCAAAGTCGATTGCTGAAGTTTTAAATAATCATTTTTCAACAGTAGGATCTAAATTGGCTGCTAAAATAAAAGCAAGCCTTGATTTTTTCTATCCACGACCCCCTTCTGGTGAATCTATCGCAAGGTCTCGAAACTTTGTCTTCATTTCAATTGAAGAAAATTTTGTGCATAGGCAACTAAAAATGCTCAAGATAAATAAATCAATTGGCCTTGATCGCATTAGCGCCAGACTGCTGAAAGACTCTACAAGCGTCATAACTCCTGCTTTGACCAAGATATTCAGTCTTCTACATTCCCTTCTATCTGGAAATTTGGTAAAGTAACAGCTCTCTTCAAATCTGGTGATCGAAGCAACGCCAACAATTACAGGCCGATTACAATCCTCCCGACAGTTAGTAAGATCCTTGAGAAGGCAGTCCATGCACAAGTATATAATTACCTTATGGAAGAAAAGATCCTTACACCCAGGCAGTTTGGCTTCAGACCTAAACTCTCAACAGAGATCGCTCTTACCCATTTCACCGATACTATCCTTGGGAATATGGACAGTGGTCTAGTAACCGGTGCTGTTTTCCTGGACTTGTCAAAAGCGTTTGACACTGTTGACCATACTATTCTCTTCAATAAACTAGTAACAGCTGGCTTTTCTGACACAAGTGTGAACTGGTTCAAGTCCTATCTATTTAACAGAAGCCAAATCACCAACTTGGCAAATGTCTCTTCCTCTCCCAAGAAAGTTCCTGTCGGAGTCCCTCAAGGAAGCGTCTTAGGACCACTACTATTTCTTGTTTATGTAAATAACTTACCCTCATGTGTTAATTACTGCGAGGTGTCCCTCTATGCTGACGATACAGTAATTTACTGCTCTTCGACTAATGCCCAGGAACTTAAAGATAAATTGAACGCTGATTTTCTGTCCATATGTCAATGGTTTAACAGCAATCTCTTGACACTGAATACATCTAAATGCAAGTTCATAATTTATGGCAGCGCACGCAAGCTCAAGGATTTCAGAGAGGTTTCACTGACCATAAATGGCTCTGCTCTTGACCGAACTGACTCTTTTAAATATTTAGGAGTGACAGTCAGTCAGAACATGAGTTGGTCAGAACACGTGGATAGAGTCAGTAATAAAGTCAATCAACGTCTTGGCATCATCCGCCGGGTAAAGCATTTGCTGCCCTTGCATGCGCGGCTAACTCTCTATAAATCTCTTGTCCTTCCCTTACTTGACTATGCCGATATCGTCTGGGGAGATAAGAATAATACCGTCCTCATGGATCACCTTCAAGTTCTTCAGAATAATGCTGCTCGACTTATGCTCGACTTTCCCTCAAGCTCTTCTGCATCTCAAGTACTCGAACTATTAAACTGGAAACCACTGTACCTTCGACGGCGCTATCATCGCTGTATTACTATCTTCAAATGCTTAAATAGCATGGTGGACTTCAACTTTAAATTAAAGAAGAATCACGACTTTCATACATATAATACACGCCGTCAGCACAATCTACATTTACCATTCGCACATAGGAATTGGGGACAGCAGAAGTTTACCTACCATGCGCTATTAGACTGGAACTCTTTAGACTCTGAAGTTATACAATCAACTACATTATCAATTTTTAAATCTTACTGGCACATAACTTAATTTCATAATAAACCTTGTTCTATTTCTATTTTATTTCCACCATTTAACTTTCCTGTTTTCCATATATTAGTGAAATATATATTTTTAATACAGGACCTCCCTGAAAATCACAAATTGTGAGTGGAGCTTTCCTGTCAAAATATTATTATTATTATTATTATTATTATTATTAAGCATATTGAGTGGTTTTTAGTTTTTGTCAGAAAACCAAGATTTTTTGCCTACCCGGTCTGGCCAAAATAATCCAGATTTGATCATTTTTAAAGATGTTAATATTTTCTTTCCAACTTAGTCCATTGAAGTTCTGAAGCTACTAGGAGATTCTTTAAGATCATTTTGAAACGTATATTAGTTTTTAAATTTGCGTTCTACATTTTCATATTTTTGCATTAAATAAGTACCGATTTGTATATTTATTTTATATTTTTATTTTATCAATTTTTAACTATTATTATTGTTATTAGACAATGTATTGTAAAGCGCTTAGGGCAGTTATATGAATACCTTTTTGCGCACAGAGGTCGGGAATGATTTAAACTTTCAAAATCATTCTAGCCTTTATTCACATTCGAGCTTCCTAATTATGTGCCAAATCGTACATTTCATAAGCATGTTTTCAAATTCCTCACGTGTATTCAGTCACCCGTTATTATTAATATTAAAAGCAGAGTAACGTGTTTCTGTTTATTGTCAGGGTCAACGTTGGTTTGTTTTGTTCAACTCCTGCAGTAGCTTTAGCCCGTGCTGTTCCCAGGAAGGTTGCCATGGAAATGCTGTTGACTGGAGTTTCCATCACGGCACAAGGTAAAACGGTTCTGTCTTTTTAGAGCTTTGGTTCTCTTGGTCAAAAGAGTCTTTCTCCAATTTAGGATAACAATTTCAAATGTGCTAAATTTACTTTAATCCTCATCAAGCTTGAAATTAGTATTGCACAAGACTTACAGGGTTTTCGGTAGTTTTTGATTTTGTAGTGAACATTTCTACCAGAAGACCATGGACTTCTGATACTACTAAGAATCGTTAAGGCTTATTAGGCCTGCACCTGATCCTGCTAATGACCCGAGCATATTCTCCACACACCTTGCTACAATGTCTCAATTCTCTTTCAGAAATTTAGGTTAATAATTTAAATGTAGCTTAATACAAATGTAGCTAATATAAAACCGATTGCTTGATATTACAATAATTATAAAATTATGAAATATAAGTTATAAAATATGCTCATGAAACTACGTTCTTAATACAAAGGATAATAATAAAATAAATTACGACTATAAGACTTTAACTAGAATGGTCTGGCCAAAAACATCCAGATTTGACCATTTTTGACCATTTTTGAATATGTTCATTTTTTCTTTCCAATTCTTTCTCTAACTTAGACCATTGATGTTAGGAAGCTACTTGGAGATCGTTTGAGATCATTTTGAAGCATATTGAGTGGTTTTTAGTTTTTGTCAGAAATCCACAATTTTTTGCCAAAATAATCCAGATTTGATCATTTTTGATTATGTTCATTTATTCTTTCCAGTTCTTTCTCTAACTTAGTCCATTGAAGTTCTGAAGCTACCAGGAGATTCTTTAAGATCTTTTTGAAACATTGAGTGGTTTTTGGTTTTTGTCAGAAATCCAAGATTTTTTGCCTACCCGGTCTGGCAAAAAAAATCCAGATTTGACCATTTTTGATTACGTTCATTTATTCTTTCCAGTTCTATCTCTAACTTAGTCCATTGATGTTAGGAAGCTACTTGGAGATTGTTTGAGATCATTTTGAAGCATATTGAGTGGTTTTTAGTTTTTGTCAGAAATCCAATATTTTTCGCCTACCCGGTCTGGCAAAAAAATCCAGGTTTGACCATTTTTGAATATGTTCATTTTTTCTTTCCAGTTCTTTCTCTAACTTAGTCCATTGATGTTAGGAAGCTACTTGGAGATTGTTTGAGATCATTTTGAAGCATATTGAGTGGTTTTTATCAGAAATCCAAGATTTTTTGCCAAAATAATCCAGATTTGATCATTTTTGAAGATGTTCATTTTTTCTTTCCAACTTAGTCCATTGAAGTTCTGAAGCTACCAGGAGATTCTTTAAGATCATTTTGAAGGATATTGAGTGGATCTTATTTTTTTGGAGAAATTCAAGATTTTTTGCCTACCCGGTCTGGCCAAAATAATCCAGATTTGATCATTTTTGAAGATGTTCATTTTTTCTTTCCAACTTAGTCCATTGAAGTTCTGAAGCTACCAGGAGATTCTTTAAGATCATTTTGAAGCATATTGAGTGGTTTTTAGTTTTTGTGAGAAATCCAAGATTTTTTGCCTACCCGGTCTGGCGAAAAAATCCAGGTTTGACCATTTTTGAATATGTTCATTTTTTCTTTCCAATTCTTTCTCTAACTTAGTCCATTGATGTTAGGAAGCTACTTGGAGATTGTTTGAGATCATTTTGAAGCATATTGAGTGGTTTTTAGTTTTTGTGAGAAATCCAAGATTTTTTGCCTACCCGGTCTGGCCAAAATAATCCAGATTTGATCATTTTTGAAGATGTTCATTTTTTCTTTCCAACTTAGTCCATTGAAGTTCTGAAGCTACCAGCAGATTCTTTAAGATCATTTTGAAGCATATTGAGTGGTTTTTAGTTTTTGTGAGAAATCCAAGATTTTTTGCCTACCCGGTCTGGCAAAAAAAATCCATATTTGACCATTTTTGGTTATGTTCATTTATTCTTTCCAGTTATTTCTCTAACTTAGTCCATTGATGTTATGAAGCTACTTGGAGATTGTTTGAGATCATTTTGAAGCATATTGAGTGGTTTTTAGTTATTATCAGAAATCCAAGATTTTTTGCCAAAATAATCCAGATTTGATCATTTTTGAAGATGTTCATTTTTTCTTTCCAACTTAGTCCATTGAAGTTCTGAAGCTACCAGGAGATTCTTTAAGATCATTCATACGCGCGCTAATGGTGGATGGTTATGGTCTTTTTCAGCTTTCCAATATTTTTACTTTTTCTGCTACATTTCTTTACTTTTTCTTAACTTCAGCTCGTACTTCTACGTCTAAAGGTTAGTTTTATGTATCTCGCGTATTTTGTTAGTGTTTTTCCATATTTTTCATCTTTAAAATTCAGTTTTCTATTTCGGTAGTCGGTACCTTCTAGCTGTTTTACTTATATAATTATCTACTCTTCTTCATTAATTGCCCTCTTGATTTATTGATCCACTGTCTTAAGACATAGTACACTGCCTTAAAATCGTTTACATTTCTGTCTTTATTTATTATTATCTTTCTCATTCTTGTTTTCCTACTTTTACTCTTCAGTCATTTTACTTTCATTATACTAGTGCATTTTCGTTCGCGTATTACTTCCCTTTTCCATTATTATCTTTCTCATACTACAGTTAGTTCATCCTCACACTGCGACACTCAGTTTCCTTCTACTTTTTTAATCATTAATTAGCTTCATTGTTCATCTCAGTAGGGTTAGGGTTTTTCACTAGTCATAGTTATACGATTATTTTTTTGTTTCGTTTATTTCTCATACATATTTGAATTTTGGAAGAGCATAATAACCATTCTTGCAATCTTTTTTGTTTGTTTTTCCTTTTGTTTTCCATCTCTATTTATTATTATTATCGGTTTCATTATACTGCAACGGTTTTGACTGTTATTATCATTCTCTTTTCAAAACATATTCCATGAGCTCGATCATAACCGTCCTTGTGGCGCGCGCTGTAAATTACAACGGCTACTATAACAACGTCAGCAAAGTGACAGCATGATGACTGGAAGTGCTTTGCGCCACGTGTTACTCAACCTCGTCTTGTACCTGTGTTTCTCAAACCTGAAGCACTCCAACAGTTCCAGGCGCAATGACTGTCAAATTTTCTATGCCGTTTGTGAAGTCTCTCGTCCAAACACCTGTGGCTCTGTTCCCTCAACTCACCCCAAAAAGACTACAATGAGATCTACCCCAACACTACTGCTATGTGGATGCCGCCTGGTTCAGAAATCTTCCTTGGCGATCTTATTAATCTGTCTGTCTAACGATGTATCTCCTAACCCTGGCCCATCTACTAACGGATCGTCAGTTGCTGACTTTCCTACTACGCGCGGTCTTAAAGTCGGTCATCTGAACGTCCGAAGTATCATCAACAAGATGGATTCTGTGCGACTTTTATTGAAAGAGAAGCCCTTTGACGTACTCACAATGTCTGAAACGTGGCTTCACCCGAACATTCTTGATAACGAAATTTATGTCCCTGGTTATACAGTTACCAGACAGGATAGGAATGGAAAACCTGGTGGAGGTACGCTCGCTTTTGTTAGATGGCATTCCCTATCGATCAAGAAGTGACTTACAGAACACTAACATTGAGTCATGCGTAGTTGAGATTACTCGTCCTAAAGCAAAGAAACTCATTATATTCACAATATACAGAGCCCCAGACCAAACACTGGACGGTTTTCTTAATGATCTCAACACCGCTTTATCATTACTCCCATCACAAGCTGAGATAATATTACTTGGTGATTTCAATGTTAATTTTTTGACTTCAAATACTGACTCATCAAGGCCATTGAAACAGAAGCTCGTTAGACTTACAAATCAACATAACTTAGTACAGCTTATTGACAAGCCTACGAGAATATCCGAGAACTCATCCACGGCAATTGACCTGTTGTTCGTTAACAACAATCATCGCATAGTCGATTCTGGAGTTATTCACATAAATTTGAGTGATCACTCACTCATTTACTGTGTCATCAAAGTGGGTGTTCCTCGGGCCCCTTGCAGGGTTATAGAGTATCGATCGTACAAGCACTACTCAAGGGAGTCGTTCCTGAGTGAACTCAGAGACATATGTTGGAATGTCGTCGACGAGCAATTGGACACCAATAGTGCAGTTGAAACTTGGAACCAACTATTTACGGATACAGCCAATCGACATGCTCCAATTAAAAAATCTAGAATCAAGGGTATACACGTGCCCTGGATGAATTCAGAGTTATGCAACGCCATGCAAGACCGAGATTACCACCACCGGAAGGCCATTAAATCAAAATCGTCATTCCATTGGTCTATGTACAAAAAGATAAAATCCTACGTAAACAACCTGGTCAAAAAATGCAAAGCTGATTACTATTTAAACCTTATTACTAGGAACAGGGGAAATAGCAGTGAACTATGGCAAACACTGAACGAAATTACTTTGCGAAAGACATCCTCAATCCCTTCATGTATTGAAGTCGATGGCGTACCACATACTGACTCAAAGTCGATTGCTGAAGTTTTAAATAATCATTTTTCAACAGTAGGATCTAAATTGGCTGCTAAAATAAAAGCAAGCCTTGATTTTTTCTATCCACGACCCCCTTCTGGTGAATCTATCGCAAGGTCTCGAAACTTTGTCTTCATTTCAATTGAAGAAAATTTTATGCATAGGCAACTAAAAATGCTCAAGATAAATAAATCAATTGGCCTTGATCGCATTAGCGCCAGACTGCTGAAAGACTCTACAAGCGTCATAACTCCTGCTTTGACCAAGATATTCAGTCTTCTACATTCCCTTCTATCTGGAAATTTGGTAAAGTAACAGCTCTCTTCAAATCTGGTGATCGAAGCAACGCCAACAATTACAGGCCGATTACAATCCTCCCGACAGTTAGTAAGATCCTTGAGAAGGCAGTCCATGCACAAGTATATAATTACCTTATGGAAGAAAAGATCCTTACACCCAGGCAGTTTGGCTTCAGACCTAAACTCTCAACAGAGATCGCTCTTACCCATTTCACCGATACTATCCTTGGGAATATGGACAGTGGTCTAGTAACCGGTGCTGTTTTCCTGGACTTGTCAAAAGCGTTTGACACTGTTGACCATACTATTCTCTTCAATAAACTAGTAACAGCTGGCTTTTCTGACACAAGTGTGAACTGGTTCAAGTCCTATCTATTTAACAGAAGCCAAATCACCAACTTGGCAAATGTCTCTTCCTCTCCCAAGAAAGTTCCTGTCGGAGTCCCTCAAGGAAGCGTCTTAGGACCACTACTATTTCTTGTTTATGTAAATAACTTACCCTCATGTGTTAATTACTGCGAGGTGTCCCTCTATGCTGACGATACAGTAATTTACTGCTCTTCGACTAATGCCCAGGAACTTAAAGATAAATTGAACGCTGATTTTCTGTCCATATGTCAATGGTTTAACAGCAATCTCTTGACACTGAATACATCTAAATGCAAGTTCATAATTTATGGCAGCGCACGCAAGCTCAAGGATTTCAGAGAGGTTTCACTGACCATAAATGGCTCTGCTCTTGACCGAACTGACTCTTTTAAATATTTAGGAGTGACAGTCAGTCAGAACATGAGTTGGTCAGAACACGTGGATAGAGTCAGTAATAAAGTCAATCAACGTCTTGGCATCATCCGCCGGGTAAAGCATTTGCTGCCCTTGCATGCGCGGCTAACTCTCTATAAATCTCTTGTCCTTCCCTTACTTGACTATGCCGATATCGTCTGGGGAGATAAGAATAATACCGTCCTCATGGATCACCTTCAAGTTCTTCAGAATAATGCTGCTCGACTTATGCTCGACTTTCCCTCAAGCTCTTCTGCATCTCAAGTACTCGAACTATTAAACTGGAAACCACTGTACCTTCGACGGCGCTATCATCGCTGTATTACTATCTTCAAATGCTTAAATAGCATGGTGGACTTCAACTTTAAATTAAAGAAGAATCACGACTTTCATACATATAATACACGCCGTCAGCACAATCTACATTTACCATTCGCACATAGGAATTGGGGACAGCAGAAGTTTACCTACCATGCGCTATTAGACTGGAACTCTTTAGACTCTGAAGTTATACAATCAACTACATTATCAATTTTTAAATCTTACTGGCACATAACTTAATTTCATAATAAACCTTGTTCTATTTCTATTTTATTTCCACCATTTAACTTTCCTGTTTTCCATATATTAGTGAAATATATATTTTTAATACAGGACCTCCCTGAAAATCACAAATTGTGAGTGGAGCTTTCCTGTCAAAATATTATTATTATTATTATTATTATTATTAAGCATATTGAGTGGTTTTTAGTTTTTGTCAGAAAACCAAGATTTTTTGCCTACCCGGTCTGGCCAAAATAATCCAGATTTGATCATTTTTAAAGATGTTAATATTTTCTTTCCAACTTAGTCCATTGAAGTTCTGAAGCTACTAGGAGATTCTTTAAGATCATTTTGAAACGTATATTAGTTTTTAAATTTGCGTTCTACATTTTCATATTTTTGCATTAAATAAGTACCGATTTGTATATTTATTTTATATTTTTATTTTATCAATTTTTAACTATTATTATTGTTATTAGACAATGTATTGTAAAGCGCTTAGGGCAGTTATATGAATACCTTTTTGCGCACAGAGGTCGGGAATGATTTAAACTTTCAAAATCATTCTAGCCTTTATTCACATTCGAGCTTCCTAATTATGTGCCAAATCGTACATTTCATAAGCATGTTTTCAAATTCCTCACGTGTATTCAGTCACCCGTTATTATTAATATTAAAAGCAGAGTAACGTGTTTCTGTTTATTGTCAGGGTCAACGTTGGTTTGTTTTGTTCAACTCCTGCAGTAGCTTTAGCCCGTGCTGTTCCCAGGAAGGTTGCCATGGAAATGCTGTTGACTGGAGTTTCCATCACGGCACAAGGTAAAACGGTTCTGTCTTTTTAGAGCTTTGGTTCTCTTGGTCAAAAGAGTCTTTCTCCAATTTAGGATAACAATTTCAAATGTGCTAAATTTACTTTAATCCTCATCAAGCTTGAAATTAGTATTGCACAAGACTTACAGGGTTTTCGGTAGTTTTTGATTTTGTAGTGAACATTTCTACCAGAAGACCATGGACTTCTGATACTACTAAGAATCGTTAAGGCTTATTAGGCCTGCACCTGATCCTGCTAATGACCCGAGCATATTCTCCACACACCTTGCTACAATGTCTCAATTCTCTTTCAGAAATTTAGGTTAATAATTTAAATGTAGCTTAATACAAATGTAGCTAATATAAAACCGATTGCTTGATATTACAATAATTATAAAATTATGAAATATAAGTTATAAAATATGCTCATGAAACTACGTTCTTAATACAAAGGATAATAATAAAATAAATTACGACTATAAGACTTTAACTAGAATGGTCTGGCCAAAAACATCCAGATTTGACCATTTTTGACCATTTTTGAATATGTTCATTTTTTCTTTCCAATTCTTTCTCTAACTTAGACCATTGATGTTAGGAAGCTACTTGGAGATCGTTTGAGATCATTTTGAAGCATATTGAGTGGTTTTTAGTTTTTGTCAGAAATCCACAATTTTTTGCCAAAATAATCCAGATTTGATCATTTTTGATTATGTTCATTTATTCTTTCCAGTTCTTTCTCTAACTTAGTCCATTGAAGTTCTGAAGCTACCAGGAGATTCTTTAAGATCTTTTTGAAACATTGAGTGGTTTTTGGTTTTTGTCAGAAATCCAAGATTTTTTGCCTACCCGGTCTGGCAAAAAAAATCCAGATTTGACCATTTTTGATTACGTTCATTTATTCTTTCCAGTTCTATCTCTAACTTAGTCCATTGATGTTAGGAAGCTACTTGGAGATTGTTTGAGATCATTTTGAAGCATATTGAGTGGTTTTTAGTTTTTGTCAGAAATCCAATATTTTTCGCCTACCCGGTCTGGCAAAAAAATCCAGGTTTGACCATTTTTGAATATGTTCATTTTTTCTTTCCAGTTCTTTCTCTAACTTAGTCCATTGATGTTAGGAAGCTACTTGGAGATTGTTTGAGATCATTTTGAAGCATATTGAGTGGTTTTTATCAGAAATCCAAGATTTTTTGCCAAAATAATCCAGATTTGATCATTTTTGAAGATGTTCATTTTTTCTTTCCAACTTAGTCCATTGAAGTTCTGAAGCTACCAGGAGATTCTTTAAGATCATTTTGAAGGATATTGAGTGGATCTTATTTTTTTGGAGAAATTCAAGATTTTTTGCCTACCCGGTCTGGCCAAAATAATCCAGATTTGATCATTTTTGAAGATGTTCATTTTTTCTTTCCAACTTAGTCCATTGAAGTTCTGAAGCTACCAGGAGATTCTTTAAGATCATTTTGAAGCATATTGAGTGGTTTTTAGTTTTTGTGAGAAATCCAAGATTTTTTGCCTACCCGGTCTGGCGAAAAAATCCAGGTTTGACCATTTTTGAATATGTTCATTTTTTCTTTCCAATTCTTTCTCTAACTTAGTCCATTGATGTTAGGAAGCTACTTGGAGATTGTTTGAGATCATTTTGAAGCATATTGAGTGGTTTTTAGTTTTAGTGAGAAATCCAAGATTTTTTGCCTACCCGGTCTGGCCAAAATAATCCAGATTTGATCATTTTTGAAGATGTTCATTTTTTCTTTCCAACTTAGTCCATTGATGGTAGGAAGCTACTTGGAGATTGTTTGAGATCATTTTGAAGCATATTGAGTGGATTTTAGTTTTTATCAGAAATCCAAGATTTTTTGCCTACCCGGTCTGGCAAAAAAAAATCCAGATTTGACCATTTTTGATTACGTTCATTTATTCTTTCCAGTTCTATCTCTAACTTAGTCCATTGATGTTAGGAAGCTACTTGGAGATTGTTTGAGTACATTTTGAAGCATATTGAGTGGTTTTTAGTTTTTGTCAGAAATCCAATATTTTTCGCCTACCCGGTCTGGCAAAAAAATCCAGGTTTGACCATTTTTGAATATGTTCATTTTTTCTTTCCAATTCTTTCTCTAACTTAGTCCATTGATGTTATGAAGCTACTTGGAGATTGTTTGAGATCATTTTGAAGCATATTGAGTGGTTTTTAGTTTTTATCAGAAATCCAAGATTTTTTGCCAAAATAATCCAGATTTGATCATTTTTGAAGATGTTCATTTTTTCTTTCCAACTTAGTCCATTGAAGTTCTGAAGCTACCAGGAGATTCTTTAAGATCATTTTGAAGCATATTGAGTGGATCTTATTTTTTTGGAGAAATTCAAGATTTTTTGCCTACCCGGTCTGGCCAAAATAATCCAGATTTGATCATTTTTGAAGATGTTCATTTTTTCTTTCCAACTTAGTCCATTGAAGTTCTGAAGCTACCAGGAGATTCTTTATGATCATTTTGAAGCATATTGAGTGGTTTTTAGTTTTTGTGAGAAATCCAATATTTTTCGCCTACCCGGTCTGGCAAAAAAATCCAGGTTTGACCATTTTTGAATATGTTCATTTTTTCTTTCCAATTCTTTCTCTAACTTAGTCCATTGATGTTATGAAGCTACTTGGAGATTGTTTGAGATAATTTTGAAGCATATTGAGTGGTTTTTAGTTTTTATCAGAAATCCAAGATTTTTTGCCAAAATAATCCAGATTTGATCATTTTTGAAGATGTTCATTTTTTCTTTCCAACTTAGTCCATTGAAGTTCTGAAGCTACCAGGAGATTCTTTAAGATCATTTTGAAGCATATTGAGTGGTTTTTAGTTTTTGTGAGAAATCCAAGATTTTTTGCCTACCCGGTCTGGCGAAAAAATCCAGGTTTGACCATTTTTGAATATGTTCATTTTTTCTTTCCAATTCTTTCTCTAACTTAGTCCATTGATGTTAGGAAGCTACTTGGAGATTGTTTGAGATCATTTTGAAGCATATTGAGTGGTTTTTAGTTTTAGTGAGAAATCCAAGATTTTTTGCCTACCCGGTCTGGCCAAAATAATCCAGATTTGATCATTTTTGAAGATGTTCATTTTTTCTTTCCAACTTAGTCCATTGAAGTTCTGAAGCTACCAGGAGATTCTTTAAGATCATTCATACGCGCGCTAATGGTGGATGGCTATGGTCTTTTTCAGCTTTCCAATATTTTTACTTTTTCTGCTACATTTCTTTACTTTTTCTTAACTTCAGCTCGTACTTCTACGTCTAAAGGTTAGTTTTATGTATCTCGCGTATTTTGTTAGTGTTTTTCCATATTTTTCATCTTTAAAATTCAGTTTTCTATTTCGGTAGTCGGTACCTTCTAGCTGTTTTACTTATATAATTATCTACTCTTCTTCATTAATTGCCCTCTTGATTTATTGATCCACTGTCTTAAGACATAGTACACTGCCTTAAAATCGTTTACATTTCTGTCTTTATTTATTATTATCTTTCTCATTCTTGTTTTCCTACTTTTACTCTTCAGTCATTTTACTTTCATTATACTAGTGCATTTTCGTTCGCGTATTACTTCCCTTTTCCATTATTATCTTTCTCATACTACAGTTAGTTCATCCTCACACTGCGACACTCAGTTTCCTTCTACTTTTTTAATCATTAATTAGCTTCATTGTTCATCTCAGTAGGGTTAGGGTTTTTCACTAGTCATAGTTATACGATTATTTTTTTGTTTCGTTTATTTCTCATACATATTTGAATTTTGGAAGAGCATAATAACCATTCTTGCAATCTTTTTTGTTTGTTTTTCCTTTTGTTTTCCATCTCTATTTATTATTATTATCGGTTTCATTATACTGCAACGGTTTTGACTGTTATTATCATTCTCTTTTCGTTACATTTTGAATTTTCAAAACATATTCCATGAGCTCGATCATAACCGTCCTTGTGGCGCGCGCTGTAAATTACAACGGCTACTATAACAACGTCAGCAAAGTGACAGCATGATGACTGGAAGTGCTTTGCGCCACGTGTTACTCAACCTCGTCTTGTACCTGTGTTTCTCAAACCTGAAGCACTCCAACAGTTCCAGGCGCAATGACTGTCAAATTTTCTATGCCGTTTGTGAAGTCTCTCGTCCAAACACCTGTGGCTCTGTTCCCTCAACTCACCCCAAAAAGACTACAATGAGATCTACCTCAACACTACTGCTATGTGGATGCCGCCTGGTTCAGAAATCTTCCTTGGCGATCTTATTAATCTGTCTGTCTAACGATGTATCTCCTAACCCTGGCCCATCTACTAACGGATCGTCAGTTGCTGACTTTCCTACTACGCGCGGTCTTAAAGTCGGTCATCTGAACGTCCGAAGTATCATCAACAAGATGGATTCTGTGCGACTTTTATTGAAAGAGAAGCCCTTTGACGTACTCACAATGTCTGAAACGTGGCTTCACCCGAACATTCTTGATAACGAAATTTATGTCCCTGGTTATACAGTTACCAGACAGGATAGGAATGGAAAACCTGGTGGAGGTACGCTCGCTTTTGTTAGATGGCATTCCCTATCGATCAAGAAGTGACTTACAGAACACTAACATTGAGTCATGCGTAGTTGAGATTACTCGTCCTAAAGCAAAGAAACTCATTATATTCACAATATACAGAGCCCCAGACCAAACACTGGACGGTTTTCTTAATGATCTCAACACCGCTTTATCATTACTCCCATCACAAGCTGAGATAATATTACTTGGTGATTTCAATGTTAATTTTTTGACTTCAAATACTGACTCATCAAGGCCATTGAAACAGAAGCTCGTTAGACTTACAAATCAACATAACTTAGTACAGCTTATTGACAAGCCTACGAGAATATCCGAGAACTCATCCACGGCAATTGACCTGTTGTTCGTTAACAACAATCATCGCATAGTCGATTCTGGAGTTATTCACATAGATTTGAGTGATCACTCACTCATTTACTGTGTCATCAAAGTGGGTGTTCCTCGGGCCCCTTGCAGGGTTATAGAGTATCGATCGTACAAGCACTACTCAAGGGAGTCGTTCCTGAGTGAACTCAGAGACATATGTTGGAATGTCGTCGACGAGCAATTGGACACCAATAGTGCAGTTGAAACTTGGAACCAACTATTTACGGATACAGCCAATCGACATGCTCCAATTAAAAAATCTAGAATCAAGGGTATACACGTGCCCTGGATGAATTCAGAGTTATGCAACGCCATGCAAGACCGAGATTACCACCACCGGAAGGCCATTAAATCAAAATCGTCATTCCATTGGTCCATGTACAAAAAGATAAAATCCTACGTAAACAACCTGGTCAAAAAATGCAAAGCTGATTACTATTTAAACCTTATTACTAGGAACAGGGGAAATAGCAGTGAACTATGGCAAACACTGAACGAAATTACTTTGCGAAAGACATCCTCAATCCCTTCATGTATTGAAGTCGATGGCGTACCACATACTGACTCAAAGTCGATTGCTGAAGTTTTAAATAATCATTTTTCAACAGTAGGATCTAAATTGGCTGCTAAAATAAAAGCAAGCCTTGATTTTTTCTATCCACGACCCCCTTCTGGTGAATCTATCGCAAGGTCTCGAAACTTTGTCTTCATTTCAATTGAAGAAAATTTTGTGCATAGGCAACTAAAAATGCTCAAGATAAATAAATCAATTGGCCTTGATCGCATTAGCGCCAGACTGCTGAAAGACTCTACAAGCGTCATAACTCCTGCTTTGACCAAGATATTCAGTCTTCTACATTCCCTTCTATCTGGAAATTTGGTAAAGTAACAGCTCTCTTCAAATCTGGTGATCGAAGCAACGCCAACAATTACAGGCCGATTACAATCCTCCCGACAGTTAGTAAGATCCTTGAGAAGGCAGTCCATGCACAAGTATATAATTACCTTATGGAAGAAAAGATCCTTACACCCAGGCAGTTTGGCTTCAGACCTAAACTCTCAACAGAGATCGCTCTTACCCATTTCACCGATACTATCCTTGGGAATATGGACAGTGGTCTAGTAACCGGTGCTGTTTTCCTGGACTTGTCAAAAGCGTTTGACACTGTTGACCATACTATTCTCTTCAATAAACTAGTAACAGCTGGCTTTTCTGACACAAGTGTGAACTGGTTCAAGTCCTATCTATTTAACAGAAGCCAAATCACCAACTTGGCAAATGTCTCTTCCTCTCCCAAGAAAGTTCCTGTCGGAGTCCCTCAAGGAAGCGTCTTAGGACCACTACTATTTCTTGTTTATGTAAATAACTTACCCTCATGTGTTAATTACTGCGAGGTGTCCCTCTATGCTGACGATACAGTAATTTACTGCTCTTCGACTAATGCCCAGGAACTTAAAGATAAATTGAACGCTGATTTTCTGTCCATATGTCAATGGTTTAACAGCAATCTCTTGACACTGAATACATCTAAATGCAAGTTCATAATTTATGGCAGCGCACGCAAGCTCAAGGATTTCAGAGAGGTTTCACTGACCATAAATGGCTCTGCTCTTGACCGAACTGACTCTTTTAAATATTTAGGAGTGACAGTCAGTCAGAACATGAGTTGGTCAGAACACGTGGATAGAGTCAGTAATAAAGTCAATCAACGTCTTGGCATCATCCGCCGGGTAAAGCATTTGCTGCCCTTGCATGCGCGGCTAACTCTCTATAAATCTCTTGTCCTTCCCTTACTTGACTATGCCGATATCGTCTGGGGAGATAAGAATAATACCGTCCTCATGGATCACCTTCAAGTTCTTCAGAATAATGCTGCTCGACTTATGCTCGACTTTCCCTCAAGCTCTTCTGCATCTCAAGTACTCGAACTATTAAACTGGAAACCACTGTACCTTCGACGGCGCTATCATCGCTGTATTACTATCTTCAAATGCTTAAATAGCATGGTGGACTTCAACTTTAAATTAAAGAAGAATCACGACTTTCATACATATAATACACGCCGTCAGCACAATCTACATTTACCATTCGCACATAGGAATTGGGGACAGCAGAAGTTTACCTACCATGCGCTATTAGACTGGAACTCTTTAGACTCTGAAGTTATACAATCAACTACATTATCAATTTTTAAATCTTACTGGCACATAACTTAATTTCATAATAAACCTTGTTCTATTTCTATTTTATTTCCACCATTTAACTTTCCTGTTTTCCATATATTAGTGAAATATATATTTTTAATACAGGACCTCCCTGAAAATCACAAATTGTGAGTGGAGCTTTCCTGTCAAAATATTATTATTATTATTATTATTATTATTAAGCATATTGAGTGGTTTTTAGTTTTTGTCAGAAAACCAAGATTTTTTGCCTACCCGGTCTGGCCAAAATAATCCAGATTTGATCATTTTTAAAGATGTTAATATTTTCTTTCCAACTTAGTCCATTGAAGTTCTGAAGCTACTAGGAGATTCTTTAAGATCATTTTGAAACGTATATTAGTTTTTAAATTTGCGTTCTACATTTTCATATTTTTGCATTAAATAAGTACCGATTTGTATATTTATTTTATATTTTTATTTTATCAATTTTTAACTATTATTATTGTTATTAGACAATGTATTGTAAAGCGCTTAGGGCAGTTATATGAATACCTTTTTGCGCACAGAGGTCGGGAATGATTTAAACTTTCAAAATCATTCTAGCCTTTATTCACATTCGAGCTTCCTAATTATGTGCCAAATCGTACATTTCATAAGCATGTTTTCAAATTCCTCACGTGTATTCAGTCACCCGTTATTATTAATATTAAAAGCAGAGTAACGTGTTTCTGTTTATTGTCAGGGTCAACGTTGGTTTGTTTTGTTCAACTCCTGCAGTAGCTTTAGCCCGTGCTGTTCCCAGGAAGGTTGCCATGGAAATGCTGTTGACTGGAGTTTCCATCACGGCACAAGGTAAAACGGTTCTGTCTTTTTAGAGCTTTGGTTCTCTTGGTCAAAAGAGTCTTTCTCCAATTTAGGATAACAATTTCAAATGTGCTAAATTTACTTTAATCCTCATCAAGCTTGAAATTAGTATTGCACAAGACTTACAGGGTTTTCGGTAGTTTTTGATTTTGTAGTGAACATTTCTACCAGAAGACCATGGACTTCTGATACTACTAAGAATCGTTAAGGCTTATTAGGCCTGCACCTGATCCTGCTAATGACCCGAGCATATTCTCCACACACCTTGCTACAATGTCTCAATTCTCTTTCAGAAATTTAGGTTAATAATTTAAATGTAGCTTAATACAAATGTAGCTAATATAAAACCGATTGCTTGATATTACAATAATTATAAAATTATGAAATATAAGTTATAAAATATGCTCATGAAACTACGTTCTTAATACAAAGGATAATAATAAAATAAATTACGACTATAAGACTTTAACTAGAATGGTCTGGCCAAAAACATCCAGATTTGACCATTTTTGACCATTTTTGAATATGTTCATTTTTTCTTTCCAATTCTTTCTCTAATTTAGACCATTGATGTTAGGAAGCTACTTGGAGATCGTTTGAGATCATTTTGAAGCATATTGAGTGGTTTTTAGTTTTTGTCAGAAATCCACAATTTTTTGCCAAAATAATCCAGATTTGATCATTTTTGATTATGTTCATTTATTCTTTCCAGTTCTTTCTCTAACTTAGTCCATTGATGTTAGGAAGCTACTTGGAGATTGTTTGAGATCATTTTGAAGCATATTGAGTGGATTTTAGTTTTTGTGAGAAATTCAAGATTTTTTGCCTACCCGGTCTGGCCAAAATAATCCAGATTTGATCATTTTTGAAGATGTTCATTTTTTCTTTCCAACTTAGTCCATTGAAGTTCTGAAGCTACCAGGAGATTCTTTAAGATCATTTTGAAGCATATTGAGTGGTTTTTAGTTTTTGTGAGAAATCCAATATTTTTCGCCTACCCGGTCTGGCAAAAAAATACAGGTTTGACCATTTTTGAATATGTTCATTTTTTCTTTCCAATTCTTTCTCTAACTTAGTCCATTGATGTTATGAAGCTACTTGGAGATTGTTTGAGATCATTTTGAAGCATATTGAGTGGTTTTTAGTTTTTGTGAGAAATCCAAGATTTTTTGCCAAAATAATCCAGATTTGATCATTTTTGAAGATGTTCATTTTTTCTTTCCAACTTAGTCCATTGAAGTTCTGAAGCTACCAGGAGATTCTTTAAGATCATTTTGAAGCATATTGAGTGGTTTTTAGTTTTTGTGAGAAATCCAAGATTTTTTGCCTACCCGGTCTGGCAAAAAAAAATCCATATTTGACCATTTTTGATTATGTTCATTTATTCTTTCCAGTTATTTCTCTAACTTAGTCCATTGATGTTAGGAAGCTACTTGGAGATTGTTTGAGATCATTTTGAAGCATATTGAGTGGTTTTTAGTTTTTTGTGAGAAATCCAATATTTTTCGCCTACCCGGTCTGGCAGAAAAATACAGGTTTGACCATTTTTGAATATGTTCATTTTTTCTTTCCAATTCTTTCTCTAACTTAGTCCATTGATGTTATGAAGCTACTTGGAGATTGTTTGAGATCATTTTGAAGCATATTGAGTGGTTTTTAGTTATTATCAGAAATCCAAGATTTTTTGCCAAAATAATCCAGATTTGATCATTTTTGAAGATGTTCATTTTTTCTTTCCAACTTAGTCCATTGAAGTTCTGAAGCTACCAGGAGATTCTTTAAGATCATTTTGAAGCATATTGAGTGGATCTTATTTTTTTTGAGAAATTCAAGATTTTTTGCCTACCCGGTCTGGCCAAAATAATCCAGATTTGATCATTTTTGAAGATGTTCATTTTTTCTTTCCAACTTAGTCCATTGAAGTTCTGAAGCTACCAGGAGATTCTTTAAGATCATTTTGAAGCATATTGAGTGGTTTTTAGTTTTTGTGAGAAATCCAATATTTTTCGCCTACCCGGTCTGGCACAAAAATCCAGGTTTGACCATTTTTGAATATGTTCATTTTTTCTTTCCAATTCTTTCTCTAACTTAGTCCATTGATGTTATGAAGCTACTTGGAGATTGTTTGAGATCATTTTGAAGCATATTGAGTGGTTTTTAGTTTTTATCAGAAATCCAAGATTTTTTGCCAAAATAATCCAGATTTGATCATTTTTGAAGATGTTCATTTTTTCTTTCCAACTTAGTCCATTGAAGTTCTGAAGCTACCAGGAGATTCTTTAAGATCATTTTGAAGCATATTGAGTGGATCTTATTTTTTTTGAGAAATTCAAGATTTTTTGCCTACCCGGTCTGGCCAAAATAATCCAGATTTGATCATTTTTGAAGATGTTCATTTTTTCTTTCCAACTTAGTCCATTGAAGTTCTGAAGCTACCAGGAGATTCTTTAAGATCATTTTGAAGCATATTGAGTGGTTTTTAGTTTTTGGGAGAAATCCAATATTTTTCGCCTACCCGGTCTGGCAAAAAAATCCAGGTTTGACCATTTTTGAATATGTTCATTTTTTCTTTCCAATTCTTTCTCTAACTTAGTCCATTGATGTTATGAAGCTACTTGGAGATTGTTTGAGATCATTTTGAAGCATATTGAGTGGTTTTTAGTTTTTATCAGAAATCCAAGATTTTTTGCCAAAATAATCCAGATTTGATCATTTTTGAAGATGTTCATTTTTTCTTTCCAACTTAGTCCATTGAAGTTCTGAAGCTACCAGGAGATTCTTTAAGATCATTTTGAAGCATATTGAGTGGTTTTTAGTTTTTGTAAGAAATCCAAGATTTTTTGCCTACCCGGTCTGGCAAAAAAAATCCATATTTGACCATTTTTGATTATGTTCATTTATTCTTTCCAGTTATTTCTCTAACTTAGTCCATTGATGTTAGGAAGCTACTTGGAGATTGTTTGAGATCATTTTGAAGCATATTGAGTGGTTTTTAGTTTTTGTGAGAAATCCAATATTTTTCGCCTACCCGGTCTGGCAAAAATAATCCAGATTTGATCATTTTTGAAGATGTTCATTTTTTCTTTCCAACTTAGTCCATTGATGTTAGGAAGCTACTTGGAGATTGTTTGAGTACATTTTGAAGCATATTGAGTGGTTTTTAGTTTTTGTCAGAAATCCAATATTTTTCGCCTACCCGGTCTGGCAAAAAAATCCAGGTTTGACCATTTTTGAATATGTTCATTTTTTCTTTCCAATTCTTTCTCTAACTTAGTCCATTGATGTTATGAAGCTACTTGGAGATTGTTTGAGATCATTTTGAAGCATATTGAGTGGTTTTTAGTTTTTATCAGAAATCCAAGATTTTTTGCCAAAATAATCCAGATTTGATCATTTTTGAAGATGTTCATTTTTTCTTTCCAACTTAGTCCATTGAAGTTCTGAAGCTACCAGGAGATTCTTTAAGATCATTTTGAAGCATATTGAGTGGTTTTTAGTTTTTGTGAGAAATCCAAGATTTTTTGCCTACCCGGTCTGGCGAAAAAATCCAGGTTTGACCATTTTTGAATATGTTCATTTTTTCTTTCCAATTCTTTCTCTAACTTAGTCCATTGATGTTAGGAAGCTACTTGGAGATTGTTTGAGATCATTTTGAAGCATATTGAGTGGTTTTTAGTTTTAGTGAGAAATCCAAGATTTTTTGCCTACCCGGTCTGGCCAAAATAATCCAGATTTGATCATTTTTGAAGATGTTCATTTTTTCTTTCCAACTTAGTCCATTGAAGTTCTGAAGCTACCAGCAGATTCTTTAAGATCATTTTGAAGCATATTGAGTGGTTTTTAGTTTTTGTGAGAAATCCAATATTTTTCGCCTACCCGGTCTGGCCAAAAAAATCCATATTTGACCATTTTTGATTATGTTCATTTATTCTTTCCAGTTATTTCTCTAACTTAGTCCATTGATGTTATGAAGCTACTTGGAGATTGTTTGAGATCATTTTGAAGCATATTGAGTGGTTTTTAGTTATTATCAGAAATCCAAGATTTTTTGCCAAAATAATCCAGATTTGATCATTTTTGAAGATGTTCATTTTTTCTTTCCAACTTAGTCCATTGAAGTTCTGAAGCTACCAGGAGATTCTTTAAGATCATTCATACGCGCGCTAATGGTGGATGGTTATGGTCTTTTTCAGCTTTCCAATATTTTTACTTTTTCTGCTACAGTTCTTTACTTTTTCTTAACTTCAGCTCGTACTTCTACGTCTAAAGGTTAGTTTTATGTATCTCGCGTATTTTGTTAGTGTTTTTCCATATTTTTCATCTTTAAAATTCAGTTTTCTATTTCGGTAGTCGGTACCTTCTAGCTGTTTTACTTATATAATTATCTACTCTTCTTCATTAATTGCCCTCTTGATTTATTGATCCACTGTCTTAAGACATAGTACACTGCCTTAAAATCGTTTACATTTCTGTCTTTATTTATTATTATCTTTCTCATTCTTGTTTTCCTACTTTTACTCTTCAGTCATTTTACTTTCATTATACTAGTGCATTTTCGTTCGCGTATTACTTCCCTTTTCCATTATTATCTTTCTCATACTACAGTTAGTTCATCCTCACACTGCGACACTCAGTTTCCTTCTACTTTTTTAATCATTAATTAGCTTCATTGTTCATCTCAGTAGGGTTAGGGTTTTTCACTAGTCATAGTTATACGATTATTTTTTTGTTTCGTTTATTTCTCATACATATTTGAATTTTGGAAGAGCATAATAACCATTCTTGCAATCTTTTTTGTTTGTTTTTCCTTTTGTTTTCCATCTCTATTTATTATTATTATCGGTTTCATTATACTGCAACGGTTTTGACTGTTATTATCATTCTCTTTTCGTTACATTTTGAATTTTCAAAACATATTCCATGAGCTCGATCATAACCGTCCTTGTGGCGCGCGCTGTAAATTACAACGGATACTATAACAACGTCAGCAAAGTGACAGCATGATGACTGGAAGTGCTTTGCGCCACGTGTTACTCAACCTCGTCTTGTACCTGTGTTTCTCAAACCTGAAGCACTCCAACAGTTCCAGGCGCAATGACTGTCAAATTTTCTATGCCGTTTGTGAAGTCTCTCGTCCAAACACCTGTGGCTCTGTTCCCTCAACTCACCCCAAAAAGACTACAATGAGATCTACCTCAACACTACTGCTATGTGGATGCCGCCTGGTTCAGAAATATTCCTTGGCGATCTTATTAATCTGTCTGTCTAACGATGTATCTCCTAACCCTGGCCCATCTACTAACGGATCGTCAGTTGCTGACTTTCCTACTACGCGCGGTCTTAAAGTCGGTCATCTGAACGTCCGAAGTATCATCAACAAGATGGATTCTGTGCGACTTTTATTGAAAGAGAAGCCCTTTGACGTACTCACAATGTCTGAAACGTGGCTTCACCCGAACATTCTTGATAACGAAATTTATGTCCCTGGTTATACAGTTACCAGACAGGATAGGAATGGAAAACCTGGTGGAGGTACGCTCGCTTTTGTTAGATGGCATTCCCTATCGATCAAGAAGTGACTTACAGAACACTAACATTGAGTCATGCGTAGTTGAGATTACTCGTCCTAAAGCAAAGAAACTCATTATATTCACAATATACAGAGCCCCAGACCAAACACTGGACGGTTTTCTTAATGATCTCAACACCGCTTTATCATTACTCCCATCACAAGCTGAGATAATATTACTTGGTGATTTCAATGTTAATTTTTTGACTTCAAATACTGACTCATCAAGGCCATTGAAACAGAAGCTCGTTAGACTTACAAATCAACATAACTTAGTACAGCTTATTGACAAGCCTACGAGAATATCCGAGAACTCATCCACGGCAATTGACCTGTTGTTCGTTAACAACAATCATCGCATAGTCGATTCTGGAGTTATTCACATAAATTTGAGTGATCACTCACTCATTTACTGTGTCATCAAAGTGGGTGTTCCTCGGGCCCCTTGCAGGGTTATAGAGTATCGATCGTACAAGCACTACTCAAGGGAGTCGTTCCTGAGTGAACTCAGAGACATATGTTGGAATGTCGTCGACGAGCAATTGGACACCAATAGTGCAGTTGAAACTTGGAACCAACTATTTACGGATACAGCCAATCGACATGCTCCAATTAAAAAATCTAGAATCAAGGGTATACACGTGCCCTGGATGAATTCAGAGTTATGCAACGCCATGCAAGACCGAGATTACCACCACCGGAAGGCCATTAAATCAAAATCGTCATTCCATTGGTCCATGTACAAAAAGATAAAATCCTACGTAAACAACCTGGTCAAAAAATGCAAAGCTGATTACTATTTAAACCTTATTACTAGGAACAGGGGAAATAGCAGTGAACTATGGCAAACACTGAACGAAATTACTTTGCGAAAGACATCCTCAATCCCTTCATGTATTGAAGTCGATGGCGTACCACATACTGACTCAAAGTCGATTGCTGAAGTTTTAAATAATCATTTTTCAACAGTAGGATCTAAATTGGCTGCTAAAATAAAAGCAAGCCTTGATTTTTTCTATCCACGACCCCCTTCTGGTGAATCTATCGCAAGGTCTCGAAACTTTGTCTTCATTTCAATTGAAGAAAATTTTGTGCATAGGCAACTAAAAATGCTCAAGATAAATAAATCAATTGGCCTTGATCGCATTAGCGCCAGACTGCTGAAAGACTCTACAAGCGTCATAACTCCTGCTTTGACCAAGATATTCAGTCTTCTACATTCCCTTCTATCTGGAAATTTGGTAAAGTAACAGCTCTCTTCAAATCTGGTGATCGAAGCAACGCCAACAATTACAGGCCGATTACAATCCTCCCGACAGTTAGTAAGATCCTTGAGAAGGCAGTCCATGCACAAGTATATAATTACCTTATGGAAGAAAAGATCCTTACACCCAGGCAGTTTGGCTTCAGACCTAAACTCTCAACAGAGATCGCTCTTACCCATTTCACCGATACTATCCTTGGGAATATGGACAGTGGTCTAGTAACCGGTGCTGTTTTCCTGGACTTGTCAAAAGCGTTTGACACTGTTGACCATACTATTCTCTTCAATAAACTAGTAACAGCTGGCTTTTCTGACACAAGTGTGAACTGGTTCAAGTCCTATCTATTTAACAGAAGCCAAATCACCAACTTGGCAAATGTCTCTTCCTCTCCCAAGAAAGTTCCTGTCGGAGTCCCTCAAGGAAGCGTCTTAGGACCACTACTATTTCTTGTTTATGTAAATAACTTACCCTCATGTGTTAATTACTGCGAGGTGTCCCTCTATGCTGACGATACAGTAATTTACTGCTCTTCGACTAATGCCCAGGAACTTAAAGATAAATTGAACGCTGATTTTCTGTCCATATGTCAATGGTTTAACAGCAATCTCTTGACACTGAATACATCTAAATGCAAGTTCATAATTTATGGCAGCGCACGCAAGCTCAAGGATTTCAGAGAGGTTTCACTGACCATAAATGGCTCTGCTCTTGACCGAACTGACTCTTTTAAATATTTAGGAGTGACAGTCAGTCAGAACATGAGTTGGTCAGAACACGTGGATAGAGTCAGTAATAAAGTCAATCAACGTCTTGGCATCATCCGCCGGGTAAAGCATTTGCTGCCCTTGCATGCGCGGCTAACTCTCTATAAATCTCTTGTCCTTCCCTTACTTGACTATGCCGATATCGTCTGGGGAGATAAGAATAATACCGTCCTCATGGATCACCTTCAAGTTCTTCAGAATAATGCTGCTCGACTTATGCTCGACTTTCCCTCAAGCTCTTCTGCATCTCAAGTACTCGAACTATTAAACTGGAAACCACTGTACCTTCGACGGCGCTATCATCGCTGTATTACTATCTTCAAATGCTTAAATAGCATGGTGGACTTCAACTTTAAATTAAAGAAGAATCACGACTTTCATACATATAATACACGCCGTCAGCACAATCTACATTTACCATTCGCACATAGGAATTGGGGACAGCAGAAGTTTACCTACCATGCGCTATTAGACTGGAACTCTTTAGACTCTGAAGTTATACAATCAACTACATTATCAATTTTTAAATCTTACTGGCACATAACTTAATTTCATAATAAACCTTGTTCTATTTCTATTTTATTTCCACCATTTAACTTTCCTGTTTTCCATATATTAGTGAAATATATATTTTTAATACAGGACCTCCCTGAAAATCACAAATTGTGAGTGGAGCTTTCCTGTCAAAATATTATTATTATTATTATTATTATTATTATTAAGCATATTGAGTGGTTTTTAGTTTTTGTCAGAAAACCAAGATTTTTTGCCTACCCGGTCTGGCCAAAATAATCCAGATTTGATCATTTTTAAAGATGTTAATATTTTCTTTCCAACTTAGTCCATTGAAGTTCTGAAGCTACTAGGAGATTCTTTAAGATCATTTTGAAACGTATATTAGTTTTTAAATTTGCGTTCTACATTTTCATATTTTTGCATTAAATAAGTACCGATTTGTATATTTATTTTATATTTTTATTTTATCAATTTTTAACTATTATTATTGTTATTAGACAATGTATTGTAAAGCGCTTAGGGCAGTTATATGAATACCTTTTTGCGCACAGAGGTCGGGAATGATTTAAACTTTCAAAATCATTCTAGCCTTTATTCACATTCGAGCTTCCTAATTATGTGCCAAATCGTACATTTCATAAGCATGTTTTCAAATTCCTCACGTGTATTCAGTCACCCGTTATTATTAATATTAAAAGCAGAGTAACGTGTTTCTGTTTATTGTCAGGGTCAACGTTGGTTTGTTTTGTTCAACTCCTGCAGTAGCTTTAGCCCGTGCTGTTCCCAGGAAGGTTGCCATGGAAATGCTGTTGACTGGAGTTTCCATCACGGCACAAGGTAAAACGGTTCTGTCTTTTTAGAGCTTTGGTTCTCTTGGTCAAAAGAGTCTTTCTCCAATTTAGGATAACAATTTCAAATGTGCTAAATTTACTTTAATCCTCATCAAGCTTGAAATTAGTATTGCACAAGACTTACAGGGTTTTCGGTAGTTTTTGATTTTGTAGTGAACATTTCTACCAGAAGACCATGGACTTCTGATACTACTAAGAATCGTTAAGGCTTATTAGGCCTGCACCTGATCCTGCTAATGACCCGAGCATATTCTCCACACACCTTGCTACAATGTCTCAATTCTCTTTCAGAAATTTAGGTTAATAATTTAAATGTAGCTTAATACAAATGTAGCTAATATAAAACCGATTGCTTGATATTACAATAATTATAAAATTATGAAATATAAGTTATAAAATATGCTCATGAAACTACGTTCTTAATACAAAGGATAATAATAAAATAAATTACGACTATAAGACTTTAACTAGAATGGTCTGGCCAAAAACATCCAGATTTGACCATTTTTGACCATTTTTGAATATGTTCATTTTTTCTTTCCAACTTAGTCCATTGAAGTTCTGAAGCTACCAGGAGATGCTTTAAGATCATTTTGAAGCATATTGAGTGGTTTTTAGTTTTTGTCAGAAATCCAAGATTTTTTGCCTACCCGGTCTGGCAAAAAAATCCAGTATTGACCATTTTTGAATATGTTCATTTTTTCTTTCCAATTCTTTCTCTAACTTAGTCCATTGATGTTAGGAAGCTACTTGGAGATTGTTTGAGATCATTTTGAAGCATATTGAGTGGTTTTTAGTTTTTGTCAGAAATCCAAGATTTTTTGCCAACCCGGTCTGGCCAAAATAATCCAGATTTGATCATTTTTGAAGATGTTCATTTTTTCTTTCCAACTTAGTCCATTGAAGTTCTGAAGCTACCAGGAGATTCTTTAAGATCATTTTGAAGCATATTGAGTGGTTTTTAGTTTTTGTGAGAAATCCAAGATTTTTGCCTACCCGGTCTGGCAAAAAAATCCAGATTTGACCATTTTTGATTATGTTCATTTATTCTTTCCAGTTCTTTCTCTAACTTAGTCCATTGATGTTAGGAAGCTACTTGGAGATTGTTTGAGATCATTTTGAAGCATATTGAGTGGTTTTTAGTTTTTGTCAGAAATCCAAGATTTTTTGCCAAAATAATCCAGATTTGATCATTTTTGAAGATGTTCATTTTTTCTTTCCAACTTAGTCCATTGAAGTTCTGAAGCTACCAGGAGATTCTTTAAGATCATTTTGAAGCATATTGAGTGGTTTTTAGTTTTTGGGAGAAATCCAATATTTTTCGCCTACCCGGTCTGGCAAAAAAATACAGGTTTGACCATTTTTGAATATGTTCATTTTTTCTTTCCAACTTAGTCCATTGAAGTTCTGAAGCTACCAGGAGATTCTTTAAGATCATTTTGAAGCATATTGAGTGGTTTTTAGTTTTTGTGAGAAATCCAATATTTTTCGCCTACCCGGTCTGGCAAAAAAATCCAGGTTTGACCATTTTTGAATATGTTCATTTTTTCTTTCCAGTTCTTTCTCTAACTTAGTCCATTGATGTTAGGAAGCTACTTGGAGATTGTTTGAGATCATTTTGAAGCATATTGAGTGGTTTTTAGTTTTTATCAGAAATCCAAGATTTTTTGCCAAAATAATCCAGATTTGATCATTTTTGAAGATGTTCATTTTTTCTTTCCAACTTAGTCCATTGATGTTAGGAAGCTACTTGGAGATTGTTTGAGTACATTTTGAAGCATATTGAGTGGTTTTTAGTTTTTGTCAGAAATCCAATATTTTTCGCCTACCCGGTCTGGCAAAAAAATCCAGGTTTGACCATTTTTGAATATGTTCATTTTTTCTTTCCAATTCTTTCTCTAACTTAGTCCATTGATGTTATGAAGCTACTTGGAGATTGTTTGAGATCATTTTGAAGCATATTGAGTGGTTTTTAGTTTTTATCAGAAATCCAAGATTTTTTGCCAAAATAATCCAGATTTGATCATTTTTGAAGATCTTCATTTTTTCTTTCCAACTTAGTCCATTGAAGTTCTGAAGCTACCAGGAGATTCTTTAAGATCATTTTGAAGCATATTGAGTGGATCTTATTTTTTTGGAGAAATTCAAGATTTTTTGCCTACCCGGTCTGGCCAAAATAATCCAGATTTGATCATTTTTGAAGATGTTCATTTTTTCTTTCCAACTTAGTCCATTGAAGTTCTGAAGCTACCAGGAGATTCTTTAAGATCATTTTGAAGCATATTGAGTGGTTTTTAGTTTTTGTCAGAAATCCAATATTTTTCGCCTACCCGGTCTGGCAAAAAAATCCAGGTTTGACCATTTTTGAATATGTTCATTTTTTCTTTCCAATTCTTTCTCTAACTTAGTCCATTGATGTTATGAAGCTACTTGGAGATTGTTTGAGATCATTTTGAAGCATATTGAGTGGTTTTTAGTTTTTATCAGAAATCCAAGATTTTTTGCCAAAATAATCCAGATTTGATCATTTTTGAAGATGTTCATTTTTTCTTTCCAACTTAGTCCATTGAAGTTCTGAAGCTACCAGGAGATTCTTTAAGATCATTTTGAAGCATATTGAGTGGTTTTTAGTTTTTGTGAGAAATCGAAGATTTTTTGCCTACCCGGTCTGGCAAAAAAATCCAGATTTGACCATTTTTGATTATGTTCATTTATTCTTTCCAGTTCTTTCTCTAACTTAGTCCATTGATGTTAGGAAGCTACTTGGAGATTGTTTGAGATCATTTTGAAGCATATTGAGTGGATTTTAGTTTTTGTGAGAAATTCAAGATTTTTTGCCTACCCGGTCTGGCCAAAATAATCCAGATTTGATCATTTTTGAAGATGTTCATTTTTTCTTTCCAACTTAGTCCATTGATGTTAGGAAGCTACTTGGAGATTGTTTGAGATCATTTTGAAGCATATTGAGTGGATTTTAGTTTTTGTGAGAAATTCAAGATTTTTTGCCTACCCGGTCTGTCCAAAATAATCCAGATTTGATCATTTTTGAAGATCTTCATTTTTTTCTTTCCAATTCTTTCTCTAACTTAGTCCATTGATGTTATGAAGCTACTTGGAGATTGTTTGAGATCATTTTGAAGCATATTGAGTGGTTTTTAGTTTTTATCAGAAATCCAAGATTTTTTGCCAAAATAATCCAGATTTGATCATTTTTGAAGATGTTCATTTTTTCTTTCCAACTTAGTCCATTGATGTTAGGAAGCTACTTGGAGATTGTTTGAGTACATTTTGAAGCATATTGAGTGGTTTTTAGTTTTTGTGAGAAATCCAATATTTTTCGCCTACCCGGTCTGGCAAAAAAATCCAGGTTTGACCATTTTTGAATATGTTCATTTTTTCTTTCCAATTCTTTCTCTAACTTAGTCCATTGATGTTATGAAGCTACTTGGAGATTGTTTGAGATCATTTTGAAGCATATTGAGTGGTTTTTAGTTTTTATCAGAAATCCAAGATTTTTTGCCAAAATAATCCAGATTTGATCATTTTTGAAGATGTTCATTTTTTCTTTCCAACTTAGTCCATTGAAGTTCTGAAGCTACCAGCAGATTCTTTAAGATCATTTTGAAGCATATTGAGTGGTTTTTAGTTTTTGTGAGAAATCCTAGATTTTTTGCCTACCCGGTCTCGCAAAAAAAAATCCATATTTGACCATTTTTGATTATGTTCATTTATTCTTTCCAGTTATTTCTCTAACTTAGTCCATTGATGTTAGGAAGCTACTTGGAGATTGTTTGAGATCATTTTGAAGCATATTGAGTGGTTTTTAGTTTTTATCAGAAATCCAAGATTTTTTGCCAAAATAATCCAGATTTGATCATTTTTGAAGATGTTCATTTTTTCTTTCCAACTTAGTCCATTGAAGTTCTGAAGCTACCAGGAGATTCTTTAAGATCATTCATACGCGCGCTAATGGTGGATGGTTATGGTCTTTTTCAGCTTTCCAATATTTTTACTTTTTCTGCTACAGTTCTTTACTTTTTCTTAACTTCAGCTCGTACTTCTACGTCTAAAGGTTAGTTTTATGTATCTCGCGTATTTTGTTAGTGTTTTTCCATATTTTTCATCTTTAAAATTCAGTTTTCTATTTCGGTAGTCGGTACCTTCTAGCTGTTTTACTTATATAATTATCTACTCTTCTTCATTAATTGCCCTCTTGATTTATTGATCCACTGTCTTAAGACATAGTACACTGCCTTAAAATCGTTTACATTTCTGTCTTTATTTATTATTATCTTTCTCATTCTTGTTTTCCTACTTTTACTCTTCAGTCATTTTACTTTCATTATACTAGTGCATTTTCGTTCGCGTATTACTTCCCTTTTCCATTATTATCTTTCTCATACTACAGTTAGTTCATCCTCACACTGCGACACTCAGTTTCCTTCTACTTTTTTAATCATTAATTAGCTTCATTGTTCATCTCAGTAGGGTTAGGGTTTTTCACTAGTCAAGTTCAAGTTCAAGTTTATTTCACACTATGTATAATATTTACAATAAGGAGAGTAGATAAAAATGTATAAACAAAATAAGTACATGGAATAAATTAAAAGATTCAAGTGTACAGTGGTCAAAGTAGCTAAAAGCTTTCGAGTTGGCCACTGCTTACATGCAGATAATAATTGAATAACTGAGCGTAATACATAGAATACATTAAATAAAGTATTGATTAGAGTAGTAAATTGAGCTTGAGAGGAACTACAATATGAGAAAACGAAAGGAAAAAAAATAAGGAGAAAAAAAAGAAAACGAAAGAGAGGATTAGGAGGAGAAATAGTTATTGTGAGAAGGTTTATAACAAAGTAAAATGGTGCTCTTAAATTTGATGATTAAGCAGGTGAGCTTTATATTGTTTTTTGAAATTGTTTGTTTTTGTTAGGTGCTTTAGGCTAGTAGGTATAGTTTCCCAAATTTTCGTAGCAGTGTATTTAAAAGTAAATTTACCTAAGTTGGTTCTAATTTTAGGGGGGTAGAAATTTGTCCTAGCTGCATACCTGGTATTGTAATTATGTACATTTGTTACGGGTATTAGGAAATCGTGAAACACGGAGGGGATATCAGATGGATTTTTGTATAGTTTATGTGTTAAGGTACAGATGTTCAACTTAACAATATTTTCAAATTTTAAAATGCTCAGAATTTGGTAATAAGGAGAAGCAGATTCTCTGTTGTTGGCAAAAAAGATACTTCGAATGCATTTATTTTGTTTGGTACATATTTTTGTTAAGTTGGTTGGGTATGTGTTTCCCCAGTTGATGGACCCATAGTTTAAATAGGGATATATAAGTGTATAATAAAGTTGTTTTAGCATTTGAAGACTGAGGTAATTCCGTAATTTGTAGAAAATTCCTACATTTTTGGCTATCTTGTTATTGATATGGGTGATTTGACTTTTCCAATTGAGGTATTCATCTAAGTATATTCCTAAATATTTAATGTTCTTTTTCCTTTCAATATTTAGAATATTCATTTGTGGGAGGGTCTTTCTCGGTGAAGTAATTAACATATAATTGGTCTTTTTCATGTTGACAGAAAGTTTGTTAATATTACAGTAACTGAGAACATGTTTTAATGTCATAGTTATACGATTATTTTTTTGTTTCGTTTATTTCTCATACATATTTGAATTTTGGAAGAGCATAATAACCATTCTTGCAATCTTTTTTGTTTGTTTTTCCTTTTGTTTTCCATCTCTATTTATTATTATTATCGGTTTCATTATACTGCAACGGTTTTGACTGTTATTATCATTCTCTTTTCGTTACATTTTGAATTTTCAAAACATATTCCATGAGCTCGATCATAACCGTCCTTGTGGCGCGCGCTGTAAATTACAACGGCTACTATAACAACGTCAGCAAAGTGACAGCATGATGACTGGAAGTGCTTTGCGCCACGTGTTACTCAACCTCGTCTTGTACCTGTGTTTCTCAAACCTGAAGCACTCCAACAGTTCCAGGCGCAATGACTGTCAAATTTTCTATGCCGTTTGTGAAGTCTCTCGTCCAAACACCTGTGGCTCTGTTCCCTCAACTCACCCCAAAAAGACTACAATGAGATCTACCTCAACACTACTGCTATGTGGATGCCGCCTGGTTCAGAAATCTTCCTTGGCGATCTTATTAATCTGTCTGTCTAACGATGTATCTCCTAACCCTGGCCCATCTACTAACGGATCGTCAGTTGCTGACTTTCCTACTACGCGCGGTCTTAAAGTCGGTCATCTGAACGTCCGAAGTATCATCAACAAGATGGATTCTGTGCGACTTTTATTGAAAGAGAAGCCCTTTGACGTACTCACAATGTCTGAAACGTGGCTTCACCCGAACATTCTTGATAACGAAATTTATGTCCCTGGTTATACAGTTACCAGACAGGATAGGAATGGAAAACCTGGTGGAGGTACGCTCGCTTTTGTTAGATGGCATTCCCTATCGATCAAGAAGTGACTTACAGAACACTAACATTGAGTCATGCGTAGTTGAGATTACTCGTCCTAAAGCAAAGAAACTCATTATATTCACAATATACAGAGCCCCAGACCAAACACTGGACGGTTTTCTTAATGATCTCAACACCGCTTTATCATTACTCCCATCACAAGCTGAGATAATATTACTTGGTGATTTCAATGTTAATTTTTTGACTTCAAATACTGACTCATCAAGGCCATTGAAACAGAAGCTCGTTAGACTTACAAATCAACATAACTTAGTACAGCTTATTGACAAGCCTACGAGAATATCCGAGAACTCATCCACGGCAATTGACCTGTTGTTCGTTAACAACAATCATCGCATAGTCGATTCTGGAGTTATTCACATAGATTTGAGTGATCACTCACTCATTTACTGTGTCATCAAAGTGGGTGTTCCTCGGGCCCCTTGCAGGGTTATAGAGTATCGATCGTACAAGCACTACTCAAGGGAGTCGTTCCTGAGTGAACTCAGAGACATATGTTGGAATGTCGTCGACTAGCAATTGGACACCAATAGTGCAGTTGAAACTTGGAACCAACTATTTACGGATACAGCCAATCGACATGCTCCAATTAAAAAATCTAGAATCAAGGGTATACACGTGCCCTGGATGAATTCAGAGTTATGCAACGCCATGCAAGACCGAGATTACCACCACCGGAAGGCCATTAAATCAAAATCGTCATTCCATTGGTCCATGTACAAAAAGATAAAATCCTACGTAAACAACCTGGTCAAAAAATGCAAAGCTGATTACTATTTAAACCTTATTACTAGGAACAGGGGAAATAGCAGTGAACTATGGCAAACACTGAACGAAATTACTTTGCGAAAGACATCCTCAATCCCTTCATGTATTGAAGTCGATGGCGTACCACATACTGACTCAAAGTCGATTGCTGAAGTTTTAAATAATCATTTTTCAACAGTAGGATCTAAATTGGCTGCTAAAATAAAAGCAAGCCTTGATTTTTTCTATCCACGACCCCCTTCTGGTGAATCTATCGCAAGGTCTCGAAACTTTGTCTTCATTTCAATTGAAGAAAATTTTGTGCATAGGCAACTAAAAATGCTCAAGATAAATAAATCAATTGGCCTTGATCGCATTAGCGCCAGACTGCTGAAAGACTCTACAAGCGTCATAACTCCTGCTTTGACCAAGATATTCAGTCTTCTACATTCCCTTCTATCTGGAAATTTGGTAAAGTAACAGCTCTCTTCAAATCTGGTGATCGAAGCAACGCCAACAATTACAGGCCGATTACAATCCTCCCGACAGTTAGTAAGATCCTTGAGAAGGCAGTCCATGCACAAGTATATAATTACCTTATGGAAGAAAAGATCCTTACACCCAGGCAGTTTGGCTTCAGACCTAAACTCTCAACAGAGATCGCTCTTACCCATTTCACCGATACTATCCTTGGGAATATGGACAGTGGTCTAGTAACCGGTGCTGTTTTCCTGGACTTGTCAAAAGCGTTTGACACTGTTGACCATACTATTCTCTTCAATAAACTAGTAACAGCTGGCTTTTCTGACACAAGTGTGAACTGGTTCAAGTCCTATCTATTTAACAGAAGCCAAATCACCAACTTGGCAAATGTCTCTTCCTCTCCCAAGAAAGTTCCTGTCGGAGTCCCTCAAGGAAGCGTCTTAGGACCACTACTATTTCTTGTTTATGTAAATAACTTACCCTCATGTGTTAATTACTGCGAGGTGTCCCTCTATGCTGACGATACAGTAATTTACTGCTCTTCGACTAATGCCCAGGAACTTAAAGATAAATTGAACGCTGATTTTCTGTCCATATGTCAATGGTTTAACAGCAATCTCTTGACACTGAATACATCTAAATGCAAGTTCATAATTTATGGCAGCGCACGCAAGCTCAAGGATTTCAGAGAGGTTTCACTGACCATAAATGGCTCTGCTCTTGACCGAACTGACTCTTTTAAATATTTAGGAGTGACAGTCAGTCAGAACATGAGTTGGTCAGAACACGTGGATAGAGTCAGTAATAAAGTCAATCAACGTCTTGGCATCATCCGCCGGGTAAAGCATTTGCTGCCCTTGCATGCGCGGCTAACTCTCTATAAATCTCTTGTCCTTCCCTTACTTGACTATGCCGATATCGTCTGGGGAGATAAGAATAATACCGTCCTCATGGATCACCTTCAAGTTCTTCAGAATAATGCTGCTCGACTTATGCTCGACTTTCCCTCAAGCTCTTCTGCATCTCAAGTACTCGAACTATTAAACTGGAAACCACTGTACCTTCGACGGCGCTATCATCGCTGTATTACTATCTTCAAATGCTTAAATAGCATGGTGGACTTCAACTTTAAATTAAAGAAGAATCACGACTTTCATACATATAATACACGCCGTCAGCACAATCTACATTTACCATTCGCACATAGGAATTGGGGACAGCAGAAGTTTACCTACCATGCGCTATTAGACTGGAACTCTTTAGACTCTGAAGTTATACAATCAACTACATTATCAATTTTTAAATCTTACTGGCACATAACTTAATTTCATAATAAACCTTGTTCTATTTCTATTTTATTTCCACCATTTAACTTTCCTGTTTTCCATATATTAGTGAAATATATATTTTTAATACAGGACCTCCCTGAAAATCACAAATTGTGAGTGGAGCTTTCCTGTCAAAATATTATTATTATTATTATTATTATTATTAAGCATATTGAGTGGTTTTTAGTTTTTGTCAGAAAACCAAGATTTTTTGCCTACCCGGTCTGGCCAAAATAATCCAGATTTGATCATTTTTAAAGATGTTAATATTTTCTTTCCAACTTAGTCCATTGAAGTTCTGAAGCTACTAGGAGATTCTTTAAGATCATTTTGAAACGTATATTAGTTTTTAAATTTGCGTTCTACATTTTCATATTTTTGCATTAAATAAGTACCGATTTGTATATTTATTTTATATTTTTATTTTATCAATTTTTAACTATTATTATTGTTATTAGACAATGTATTGTAAAGCGCTTAGGGCAGTTATATGAATACCTTTTTGCGCACAGAGGTCGGGAATGATTTAAACTTTCAAAATCATTCTAGCCTTTATTCACATTCGAGCTTCCTAATTATGTGCCAAATCGTACATTTCATAAGCATGTTTTCAAATTCCTCACGTGTATTCAGTCACCCGTTATTATTAATATTAAAAGCAGAGTAACGTGTTTCTGTTTATTGTCAGGGTCAACGTTGGTTTGTTTTGTTCAACTCCTGCAGTAGCTTTAGCCCGTGCTGTTCCCAGGAAGGTTGCCATGGAAATGCTGTTGACTGGAGTTTCCATCACGGCACAAGGTAAAACGGTTCTGTCTTTTTAGAGCTTTGGTTCTCTTGGTCAAAAGAGTCTTTCTCCAATTTAGGATAACAATTTCAAATGTGCTAAATTTACTTTAATCCTCATCAAGCTTGAAATTAGTATTGCACAAGACTTACAGGGTTTTCGGTAGTTTTTGATTTTGTAGTGAACATTTCTACCAGAAGACCATGGACTTCTGATACTACTAAGAATCGTTAAGGCTTATTAGGCCTGCACCTGATCCTGCTAATGACCCGAGCATATTCTCCACACACCTTGCTACAATGTCTCAATTCTCTTTCAGAAATTTAGGTTAATAATTTAAATGTAGCTTAATACAAATGTAGCTAATATAAAACCGATTGCTTGATATTACAATAATTATAAAATTATGAAATATAAGTTATAAAATATGCTCATGAAACTACGTTCTTAATACAAAGGATAATAATAAAATAAATTACGACTATAAGACTTTAACTAGAATGGTCTGGCCAAAAACATCCAGATTTGACCATTTTTGACCATTTTTGAATATGTTCATTTTTTCTTTCCAATTCTTTCTCTAACTTAGACCATTGATGTTAGGAAGCTACTTGGAGATCGTTTGAGATCATTTTGAAGCATATTGAGTGGTTTTTAGTTTTTGTCAGAAATCCACAATTTTTTGCCAAAATAATCCAGATTTGATCATTTTTGATTATGTTCATTTATTCTTTCCAGTTCTATCTCTAACTTAGTCCATTGATGTTAGGAAGCTACTTGGAGATTGTTTGAGATCATTTTGAAGCATATTGAGTGGTTTTTAGTTTTTGTCAGAAATCCAATATTTTTCGCCTACCCGGTCTGGCAAAAAAATCCAGGTTTGACCATTTTTGAATATGTTCATTTTTTCTTTCCAATTCTTTCTCTAACTTAGTCCATTGATGTTAGGAAGCTACTTGGAGATTGTTTGAGATCATTTTGAAGCATATTGAGTGGTTTTTAGTTTTTATCAGAAATCCAAGATTTTTTGCCAAAATAATCCAGATTTGATCATTTTTGAAGATGTTCATTTTTTCTTTCCAACTTAGTCCATTGAAGTTCTGAAGCTACCAGGAGATTCTTTAAGATCTTTTTGAAACATTGAGTGGTTTTTGGTTTTTGTCAGAAATCCAAGATTTTTTGCCTACCCGGTCTGGCAAAAAAAATCCAGATTTGACCATTTTTGATTACGTTCATTTATTCTTTCCAGTTCTATCTCTAACTTAGTCCATTGATGTTAGGAAGCTACTTGGAGATTGTTTGAGATCATTTTGAAGCATATTGAGTGGTTTTAAGTTTTAGTCAGAAATCCAATATTTTTCGCCTACCCGGTCTGGCAAAAAAATCCAGGTTTGACCATTTTTGAATATGTTCATTTTTTCTTTCCAGTTCTTTCTCTAACTTAGTCCATTGATGTTAGGAAGCTACTTGGAGATTGTTTGAGATCATTTTGAAGCATATTGAGTGGTTTTTAGTTTTTATCAGAAATCCAAGATTTTTTGCCAAAATAATCCAGATTTGATCATTTTTGAAGATGTTCATTTTTTCTTTCCAACTTAGTCCATTGAAGTTCTGAAGCTACCAGGAGATTCTTTAAGATCTTTTTGAAACATTGAGTGGTTTTTGGTTTTTGTCAGAAATCCAAGATTTTTTGCCTACCCGGTCTGGGAAAAAAAAATCCAGATTTGACCATTTTTGATTACGTTCATTTATTCTTTCCAGTTCTATCTCTAACTTAGTCCATTGATGTTAGGAAGCTACTTGGAGATTGTTTGAGATCATTTTGAAGCATATTGAGTGGTTTTTAGTTTTTGTCAGAAATCCAATATTTTTCGCCTACCCGGTCTGGCAAAAAAAATCCAGGTTTGACCATTTTTGAATATGTTCATTTTTTCTTTCCAGTTCTTTCTCTAACTTAGTCCATTGATGTTAGGAAGCTACTTGGAGATTGTTTGAGATCATTTTGAAGCATATTGAGTGGTTTTTATCAGAAATCCAAGATTTTTTGCCAAAATAATCCAGATTTGATCATTTTTGAAGATGTTCATTTTTTCTTTCCAACTTAGTCCATTGAAGTTCTGAAGCTACCAGGAGATTCTTTAAGATCATTTTGAAGCATATTGAGTGGTTTTTAGTTTTTGTGAGAAATCCAAGATTTTTTGCCTACCCGGTCTGGCAAAAAAATCCAGATTTGACCATTTTTGATTATGTTCATTTATTCTTTCCAGTTCTTTCTCTAACTTAGTCCATTGATGTTAGGAAGCTACTTGGAGATTGTTTGAGATCATTTTGAAGCATATTGAGTGGTTTTTAGTTTTAGTCAGAAATCCAAGATTTTTTGCCTACCCGGTCTGGCCAAAATAATCCAGATTTGATCATTTTTGAAGATGTTCATTTTTTCTTTCCAACTTAGTCCATTGAAGTTCTGAAGCTACCAGGAGATTCTTTAAGATCATTTTGAAGCATATTGAGTGGTTTTTAGTTTTTGTGAGAAATCCAAGATTTTTTGCCTACCCGGTCTGGCGAAAAAATCCAGGTTTGACCATTTTTGAATATGTTCATTTTTTCTTTCCAATTCTTTCTCTAACTTAGTCCATTGATGTTAGGAAGCTACTTGGAGATTGTTTGAGATCATTTTGAAGCATATTGAGTGGTTTTTAGTTTTAGTGAGAAATCCAAGATTTTTTGCCTACCCGGTCTGGCCAAAATAATCCAGATTTGATCATTTTTGAAGATGTTCATTTTTTCTTTCCAACTTAGTCCATTGAAGTTCTGAAGCTACCAGCAGATTCTTTAAGATCATTTTGAAGCATATTGAGTGGTTTTTAGTTTTTGTGAGAAATCCAAGATTTTTTGCCTACCCGGTCTGGCCAAAAAAATCCATATTTGACCATTTTTGATTATGTTCATTTATTCTTTCCAGTTATTTCTCTAACTTAGTCCATTGATGTTAGGAAGCTACTTGGAGATTGTTTGAGATCATTTTGAAGCATATTGAGTGGTTTTTAGTTATTATCAGAAATCCAAGATTTTTTGCCAAAATAATCCAGATTTGATCATTTTTGAAGATGTTCATTTTTTCTTTCCAACTTAGTCCATTGAAGTTCTGAAGCTACCAGGAGATTCTTTAAGATCATTCATACGCGCGCTAATGGTGGATGGTTATGGTCTTTTTCAGCTTTCCAATATTTTTACTTTTTCTGCTACAGTTCTTTACTTTTTCTTAACTTCAGCTCGTACTTCTACGTCTAAAGGTTAGTTTTATGTATCTCGCGTATTTTGTTAGTGTTTTTCCATATTTTTCATCTTTAAAATTCAGTTTTCTATTTCGGTAGTCGGTACCTTCTAGCTGTTTTACTTATATAATTATCTACTCTTCTTCATTAATTGCCCTCTTGATTTATTGATCCACTGTCTTAAGACATAGTACACTGCCTTAAAATCGTTTACATTTCTGTCTTTATTTATTATTATCTTTCTCATTCTTGTTTTCCTACTTTTACTCTTCAGTCATTTTACTTTCATTATACTAGTGCATTTTCGTTCGCGTATTACTTCCCTTTTCCATTATTATCTTTCTCATACTACAGTTAGTTCATCCTCACACTGCGACACTCAGTTTCCTTCTACTTTTTTAATCATTAATTAGCTTCATTGTTCATCTCAGTAGGGTTAGGGTTTTTCACTAGTCATAGTTATACGATTATTTTTTTGTTTCGTTTATTTCTCATACATATTTGAATTTTGGAAGAGCATAATAACCATTCTTGCAATCTTTTTTGTTTGTTTTTCCTTTTGTTTTCCATCTCTATTTATTATTATTATCGGTTTCATTATACTGCAACGGTTTTGACTGTTATTATCATTCTCTTTTCGTTACATTTTGAATTTTCAAAACATATTCCATGAGCTCGATCATAACCGTCCTTGTGGCGCGCGCTGTAAATTACAACGGCTACTATAACAACGTCAGCAAAGTGACAGCATGATGACTGGAAGTGCTTTGCGCCACGTGTTACTCAACCTCGTCTTGTACCTGTGTTTCTCAAACCTGAAGCACTCCAACAGTTCCAGGCGCAATGACTGTCAAATTTTCTATGCCGTTTGTGAAGTCTCTCGTCCAAACACCTGTGGCTCTGTTCCCTCAACTCACCCCAAAAAGACTACAATGAGATCTACCTCAACACTACTGCTATGTGGATGCCGCCTGGTTCAGAAATCTTCCTTGGCGATCTTATTAATCTGTCTGTCTAACGATGTATCTCCTAACCCTGGCCCATCTACTAACGGATCGTCAGTTGCTGACTTTCCTACTACGCGCGGTCTTAAAGTCGGTCATCTGAACGTCCGAAGTATCATCAACAAGATGGATTCTGTGCGACTTTTATTGAAAGAGAAGCCCTTTGACGTACTCACAATGTCTGAAACGTGGCTTTCACCCGAACATTCTTGATAACGAAATTTATGTCCCTGGTTATACAGTTACCAGACAGGATAGGAATGGAAAACCTGGTGGAGGTACGCTCGCTTTTGTTAGATGGCATTCCCTATCGATCAAGAAGTGACTTACAGAACACTAACATTGAGTCATGCGTAGTTGAGATTACTCGTCCTAAAGCAAAGAAACTCATTATATTCACAATATACAGAGCCCCAGACCAAACACTGGACGGTTTTCTTAATGATCTCAACACCGCTTTATCATTACTCCCATCACAAGCTGAGATAATATTACTTGGTGATTTCAATGTTAATTTTTTGACTTCAAATACTGACTCATCAAGGCCATTGAAACAGAAGCTCGTTAGACTTACAAATCAACATAACTTAGTACAGCTTATTGACAAGCCTACGAGAATATCCGAGAACTCATCCACGGCAATTGACCTGTTGTTCGTTAACAACAATCATCGCATAGTCGATTCTGGAGTTATTCACATAGATTTGAGTGATCACTCACTCATTTACTGTGTCATCAAAGTGGGTGTTCCTCGGGCCCCTTGCAGGGTTATAGAGTATCGATCGTACAAGCACTACTCAAGGGAGTCGTTCCTGAGTGAACTCAGAGACATATGTTGGAATGTCGTCGACGAGCAATTGGACACCAATAGTGCAGTTGAAACTTGGAACCAACTATTTACGGATACAGCCAATCGACATGCTCCAATTAAAAAATCTAGAATCAAGGGTATACACGTGCCCTGGATGAATTCAGAGTTATGCAACGCCATGCAAGACCGAGATTACCACCACCGGAAGGCCATTAAATCAAAATCGTCATTCCATTGGTCCATGTACAAAAAGATAAAATCCTACGTAAACAACCTGGTCAAAAAATGCAAAGCTGATTACTATTTAAACCTTATTACTAGGAACAGGGGAAATAGCAGTGAACCTATGGCAAACACTGAACGAAATTACTTTGCGAAAGACATCCTCAATCCCTTCATGTATTGAAGTCGATGGCGTACCACATACTGACTCAAAGTCGATTGCTGAAGTTTTAAATAATCATTTTTCAACAGTAGGATCTAAATTGGCTGCTAAAATAAAAGCAAGCCTTGATTTTTTCTATCCACGACCCCCTTCTGGTGAATCTATCGCAAGGTCTCGAAACTTTGTCTTCATTTCAATTGAAGAAAATTTTGTGCATAGGCAACTAAAAATGCTCAAGATAAATAAATCAATTGGCCTTGATCGCATTAGCGCCAGACTGCTGAAAGACTCTACAAGCGTCATAACTCCTGCTTTGACCAAGATATTCAGTCTTCTACATTCCCTTCTATCTGGAAATTTGGTAAAGTAACAGCTCTCTTCAAATCTGGTGATCGAAGCAACGCCAACAATTACAGGCCGATTACAATCCTCCCGACAGTTAGTAAGATCCTTGAGAAGGCAGTCCATGCACAAGTATATAATTACCTTATGGAAGAAAAGATCCTTACACCCAGGCAGTTTGGCTTCAGACCTAAACTCTCAACAGAGATCGCTCTTACCCATTTCACCGATACTATCCTTGGGAATATGGACAGTGGTCTAGTAACCGGTGCTGTTTTCCTGGACTTGTCAAAAGCGTTTGACACTGTTGACCATACTATTCTCTTCAATAAACTAGTAACAGCTGGCTTTTCTGACACAAGTGTGAACTGGTTCAAGTCCTATCTATTTAACAGAAGCCAAATCACCAACTTGGCAAATGTCTCTTCCTCTCCCAAGAAAGTTCCTGTCGGAGTCCCTCAAGGAAGCGTCTTAGGACCACTACTATTTCTTGTTTATGTAAATAACTTACCCTCATGTGTTAATTACTGCGAGGTGTCCCTCTATGCTGACGATACAGTAATTTACTGCTCTTCGACTAATGCCCAGGAACTTAAAGATAAATTGAACGCTGATTTTCTGTCCATATGTCAATGGTTTAACAGCAATCTCTTGACACTGAATACATCTAAATGCAAGTTCATAATTTATGGCAGCGCACGCAAGCTCAAGGATTTCAGAGAGGTTTCACTGACCATAAATGGCTCTGCTCTTGACCGAACTGACTCTTTTAAATATTTAGGAGTGACAGTCAGTCAGAACATGAGTTGGTCAGAACACGTGGATAGAGTCAGTAATAAAGTCAATCAACGTCTTGGCATCATCCGCCGGGTAAAGCATTTGCTGCCCTTGCATGCGCGGCTAACTCTCTATAAATCTCTTGTCCTTCCCTTACTTGACTATGCCGATATCGTCTGGGGAGATAAGAATAATACCGTCCTCATGGATCACCTTCAAGTTCTTCAGAATAATGCTGCTCGACTTATGCTCGACTTTCCCTCAAGCTCTTCTGCATCTCAAGTACTCGAACTATTAAACTGGAAACCACTGTACCTTCGACGGCGCTATCATCGCTGTATTACTATCTTCAAATGCTTAAATAGCATGGTGGACTTCAACTTTAAATTAAAGAAGAATCACGACTTTCATACATATAATACACGCCGTCAGCACAATCTACATTTACCATTCGCACATAGGAATTGGGGACAGCAGAAGTTTACCTACCATGCGCTATTAGACTGGAACTCTTTAGACTCTGAAGTTATACAATCAACTACATTATCAATTTTTAAATCTTACTGGCACATAACTTAATTTCATAATAAACCTTGTTCTATTTCTATTTTATTTCCACCATTTAACTTTCCTGTTTTCCATATATTAGTGAAATATATATTTTTAATACAGGACCTCCCTGAAAATCACAAATTGTGAGTGGAGCTTTCCTGTCAAAATATTATTATTATTATTATTATTATTATTATTAAGCATATTGAGTGGTTTTTAGTTTTTGTCAGAAAACCAAGATTTTTTGCCTACCCGGTCTGGCCAAAATAATCCAGATTTGATCATTTTTAAAGATGTTAATATTTTCTTTCCAACTTAGTCCATTGAAGTTCTGAAGCTACTAGGAGATTCTTTAAGATCATTTTGAAACGTATATTAGTTTTTAAATTTGCGTTCTACATTTTCATATTTTTGCATTAAATAAGTACCGATTTGTATATTTATTTTATATTTTTATTTTATCAATTTTTAACTATTATTATTGTTATTAGACAATGTATTGTAAAGCGCTTAGGGCAGTTATATGAATACCTTTTTGCGCACAGAGGTCGGGAATGATTTAAACTTTCAAAATCATTCTAGCCTTTATTCACATTCGAGCTTCCTAATTATGTGCCAAATCGTACATTTCATAAGCATGTTTTCAAATTCCTCACGTGTATTCAGTCACCCGTTATTATTAATATTAAAAGCAGAGTAACGTGTTTCTGTTTATTGTCAGGGTCAACGTTGGTTTGTTTTGTTCAACTCCTGCAGTAGCTTTAGCCCGTGCTGTTCCCAGGAAGGTTGCCATGGAAATGCTGTTGACTGGAGTTTCCATCACGGCACAAGGTAAAACGGTTCTGTCTTTTTAGAGCTTTGGTTCTCTTGGTCAAAAGAGTCTTTCTCCAATTTAGGATAACAATTTCAAATGTGCTAAATTTACTTTAATCCTCATCAAGCTTGAAATTAGTATTGCACAAGACTTACAGGGTTTTCGGTAGTTTTTGATTTTGTAGTGAACATTTCTACCAGAAGACCATGGACTTCTGATACTACTAAGAATCGTTAAGGCTTATTAGGCCTGCACCTGATCCTGCTAATGACCCGAGCATATTCTCCACACACCTTGCTACAATGTCTCAATTCTCTTTCAGAAATTTAGGTTAATAATTTAAATGTAGCTTAATACAAATGTAGCTAATATAAAACCGATTGCTTGATATTACAATAATTATAAAATTATGAAATATAAGTTATAAAATATGCTCATGAAACTACGTTCTTAATACAAAGGATAATAATAAAATAAATTACGACTATAAGACTTTAACTAGAATGGTCTGGCCAAAAACATCCAGATTTGACCATTTTTGACCATTTTTGAATATGTTCATTTTTTCTTTCCAATTCTTTCTCTAACTTAGACCATTGATGTTAGGAAGCTACTTGGAGATCGTTTGAGATCATTTTGAAGCATATTGAGTGGTTTTTAGTTTTTGTCAGAAATCCACAATTTTTTGCCAAAATAATCCAGATTTGATCATTTTTGATTATGTTCATTTATTCTTTCCAGTTCTTTCTCTAACTTAGTCCATTGATGTTAGGAAGCTACTTGGAGATTGTTTGAGATCATTTTGAAGCATATTGAGTGGATTTTAGTTTTTGTGAGAAATTCAAGATTTTTTGCCTACCCGGTCTGGTCAAAATAATCCAGATTTGATCATTTTTGATTATGTTCATTTATTCTTTCCAGTTCTTTCTCTAACTTAGTCCATTGATGTTAGGAAGCTACTTGGAGATTGTTTGAGATCATTTTGAAGCATATTGAGTGGTTTTTAGTTTTTATCAGAAATCCAAGATTTTTTGCCAAAATAATCCAGATTTGATCATTTTTGAAGATGTTCATTTTTTCTTTCCAACTTAGTCCATTGATGTTAGGAAGCTACTTGGAGATTGTTTGAGTACATTTTGAAGCATATTGAGTGGTTTTTAGTTTTTGTCAGAAATCCAATATTTTTCGCCTACCCGGTCTGGTAAAAAAATCCAGGTTTGACCATTTTTGAAGATGTTCATTTTTTCTTTCCAACTTAGTCCATTGAAGTTCTGAAGCTACCAGGAGATTCTTTAAGATCATTTTGAAGCATATTGAGTGGTTTTTAGTTTTTGTGAGAAATCCAAGATTTTTTGCCTACCCGGTCTGGCAAAAAAAATCCAGATTTGACCATTTTTGATTATGTTCATTTATTCTTTCCAGTTCTTTCTCTAACTTAGTCCATTGATGTTAGGAAGCTACTTGGAGATTGTTTGAGATCATTTTGAAGCATATTGAGTGGTTTTTAGTTTTAGTCAGAAATCCAAGATTTTTTGCCTACCCGGTCTGGCCAAAATAATCCAGATTTGATCATTTTTGAAGATGTTCATTTTTTCTTTCCAACTTAGTCCATTGATGTTAGGAAGCTACTTGGAGATTGTTTGAGTACATTTTGAAGCATATTGAGTGGTTTTTAGTTTTTGTCAGAAATCCAATATTTTTCGCCTACCCGGTCTGGCAAAAAAATCCAGGTTTGACCATTTTTGAATATGTTCATTTTTTCTTTCCAATTCTTTCTCTAACTTAGTCCATTGATGTTATGAAGCTACTTGGAGATTGTTTGAGATCATTTTGAAGCATATTGAGTGGTTTTTAGTTTTTATCAGAAATCCAAGATTTTTTGCCAAAATAATCCAGATTTGATCATTTTTGAAGATGTTCATTTTTTCTTTCCAACTTAGTCCATTGAAGTTCTGAAGCTACCAGGAGATTCTTTAAGATCATTTTGAAGCATATTGAGTGGATCTTATTTTTTTGGAGAAATTCAAGATTTTTTGCCTACCCGGTCTGGCCAAAATAATCCAGATTTGATCATTTTTGAAGATGTTCATTTTTTCTTTCCAACTTAGTCCATTGAAGTTCTGAAGCTACCAGGAGATTCTTTAAGATCATTTTGAAGCATATTGAGTGGTTTTTAGTTTTTGTGAGAAATCCAATATTTTTCGCCTACCCGGTCTGGCAAAAAAATCCAGGTTTGACCATTTTTGAATATGTTCATTTTTTCTTTCCAATTCTTTCTCTAACTTAGTCCATTGATGTTATGAAGCTACTTGGAGATTGTTTGAGATCATTTTGAAGCATATTGAGTGGTTTTTAGTTTTTATCAGAAATCCAAGATTTTTTGCCAAAATAATCCAGATTTGATCATTTTTGAAGATGTTCATTTTTTCTTTCCAACTTAGTCCATTGAAGTTCTGAAGCTACCAGGAGATTCTTTAAGATCATTTTGAAGCATATTGAGTGGTTTTTAGTTTTTGTGAGAAATCCAAGATTTTTTGCCTACCCGGTCTGGCGAAAAAATCCAGGTTTGACCATTTTTGAATATGTTCATTTTTTCTTTCCAATTCTTTCTCTAACTTAGTCCATTGATGTTAGGAAGCTACTTGGAGATTGTTTGAGATCATTTTGAAGCATATTGAGTGGTTTTTAGTTTTTGTGAGAAATCCAAGATTTTTTGCCTACCCGGTCTGGCCAAAAAAATCCATATTTGACCATTTTTGATTATGTTCATTTATTCTTTCCAGTTATTTCTCTAACTTAGTCCATTGATGTTATGAAGCTACTTGGAGATTGTTTGAGATCATTTTGAAGCATATTGAGTGGTTTTTAGTTATTATCAGAAATCCAAGATTTTTTGCCAAAATAATCCAGATTTGATCATTTTTGAAGATGTTCATTTTTTCTTTCCAACTTAGTCCATTGAAGTTCTGAAGCTACCAGGAGATTCTTTAAGATCATTCATACGCGCGCTAATGGTGGATGGTTATGGTCTTTTTCAGCTTTCCAATATTTTTACTTTTTCTGCTACAGTTCTTTACTTTTTCTTAACTTCAGCTCGTACTTCTACGTCTAAAGGTTAGTTTTATGTATCTCGCGTATTTTGTTAGTGTTTTTCCATATTTTTCATCTTTAAAATTCAGTTTTCTATTTCGGTAGTCGGTACCTTCTAGCTGTTTTACTTATATAATTATCTACTCTTCTTCATTAATTGCCCTCTTGATTTATTGATCCACTGTCTTAAGACATAGTACACTGCCTTAAAATCGTTTACATTTCTGTCTTTATTTATTATTATCTTTCTCATTCTTGTTTTCCTACTTTTACTCTTCAGTCATTTTACTTTCATTATACTAGTGCATTTTCGTTCGCGTATTACTTCCCTTTTCCATTATTATCTTTCTCATACTACAGTTAGTTCATCCTCACACTGCGACACTCAGTTTCCTTCTACTTTTTTAATCATTAATTAGCTTCATTGTTCATCTCAGTAGGGTTAGGGTTTTTCACTAGTCATAGTTATACGATTTTTATTTTGTTTCGTTTATTTCTCATACATATTTGAATTTTGGAAGAGCATAATAACCATTCTTGCAATCTTTTTTGTTTGTTTTTCCTTTTGTTTTCCATCTCTATTTATTATTATTATCGGTTTCATTATACTGCAACGGTTTTGACTGTTATTATCATTCTCTTTTCGTTACATTTTGAATTTTCAAAACATATTCCATGAGCTCGATCATAACCGTCCTTGTGGCGCGCGCTGTAAATTACAACGGCTACTATAACAACGTCAGCAAAGTGACAGCATGATGACTGGAAGTGCTTTGCGCCACGTGTTACTCAACCTCGTCTTGTACCTGTGTTTCTCAAACCTGAAGCACTCCAACAGTTCCAGGCGCAATGACTGTCAAATTTTCTATGCCGTTTGTGAAGTCTCTCGTCCAAACACCTGTGGCTCTGTTCCCTCAACTCACCCCAAAAAGACTACAATGAGATCTACCTCAACACTACTGCTATGTGGATGCCGCCTGGTTCAGAAATCTTCCTTGGCGATCTTATTAATCTGTCTGTCTAACGATGTATCTCCTAACCCTGGCCCATCTACTAACGGATCGTCAGTTGCTGACTTTCCTACTACGCGCGGTCTTAAAGTCGGTCATCTGAACGTCCGAGGTATCATCAACAAGATGGATTCTGTGCGACTTTTATTGAAAGAGAAGCCCTTTGACGTACTCACAATGTCTGAAACGTGGCTTCACCCGAACATTCTTGATAACGAAATTTATGTCCCTGGTTATACAGTTACCAGACAGGATAGGAATGGAAAACCTGGTGGAGGTACGCTCGCTTTTGTTAGATGGCATTCCCTATCGATCAAGAAGTGACTTACAGAACACTAACATTGAGTCATGCGTAGTTGAGATTACTCGTCCTAAAGCAAAGAAACTCATTATATTCACAATATACAGAGCCCCAGACCAAACACTGGACGGTTTTCTTAATGATCTCAACACCGCTTTATCATTACTCCCATCACAAGCTGAGATAATATTACTTGGTGATTTCAATGTTAATTTTTTGACTTCAAATACTGACTCATCAAGGCCATTGAAACAGAAGCTCGTTAGACTTACAAATCAACATAACTTAGTACAGCTTATTGACAAGCCTACGAGAATATCCGAGAACTCATCCACGGCAATTGACCTGTTGTTCGTTAACAACAATCATCGCATAGTCGATTCTGGAGTTATTCACATAGATTTGAGTGATCACTCACTCATTTACTGTGTCATCAAAGTGGGTGTTCCTCGGGCCCCTTGCAGGGTTATAGAGTATCGATCGTACAAGCACTACTCAAGGGAGTCGTTCCTGAGTGAACTCAGAGACATATGTTGGAATGTCGTCGACGAGCAATTGGACACCAATAGTGCAGTTGAAACTTGGAACCAACTATTTACGGATACAGCCAATCGACATGCTCCAATTAAAAAATCTAGAATCAAGGGTATACACGTGCCCTGGATGAATTCAGAGTTATGCAACGCCATGCAAGACCGAGATTACCACCACCGGAAGGCCATTAAATCAAAATCGTCATTCCATTGGTCCATGTACAAAAAGATAAAATCCTACGTAAACAACCTGGTCAAAAAATGCAAAGCTGATTACTATTTAAACCTTATTACTAGGAACAGGGGAAATAGCAGTGAACCTATGGCAAACACTGAACGAAATTACTTTGCGAAAGACATCCTCAATCCCTTCATGTATTGAAGTCGATGGCGTACCACATACTGACTCAAAGTCGATTGCTGAAGTTTTAAATAATCATTTTTCAACAGTAGGATCTAAATTGGCTGCTAAAATAAAAGCAAGCCTTGATTTTTTCTATCCACGACCCCCTTCTGGTGAATCTATCGCAAGGTCTCGAAACTTTGTCTTCATTTCAATTGAAGAAAATTTTGTGCATAGGCAACTAAAAATGCTCAAGATAAATAAATCAATTGGCCTTGATCGCATTAGCGCCAGACTGCTGAAAGACTCTACAAGCGTCATAACTCCTGCTTTGACCAAGATATTCAGTCTTCTACATTCCCTTCTATCTGGAAATTTGGTAAAGTAACAGCTCTCTTCAAATCTGGTGATCGAAGCAACGCCAACAATTACAGGCCGATTACAATCCTCCCGACAGTTAGTAAGATCCTTGAGAAGGCAGTCCATGCACAAGTATATAATTACCTTATGGAAGAAAAGATCCTTACACCCAGGCAGTTTGGCTTCAGACCTAAACTCTCAACAGAGATCGCTCTTACCCATTTCACCGATACTATCCTTGGGAATATGGACAGTGGTCTAGTAACCGGTGCTGTTTTCCTGGACTTGTCAAAAGCGTTTGACACTGTTGACCATACTATTCTCTTCAATAAACTAGTAACAGCTGGCTTTTCTGACACAAGTGTGAACTGGTTCAAGTCCTATCTATTTAACAGAAGCCAAATCACCAACTTGGCAAATGTCTCTTCCTCTCCCAAGAAAGTTCCTGTCGGAGTCCCTCAAGGAAGCGTCTTAGGACCACTACTATTTCTTGTTTATGTAAATAACTTACCCTCATGTGTTAATTACTGCGAGGTGTCCCTCTATGCTGACGATACAGTAATTTACTGCTCTTCGACTAATGCCCAGGAACTTAAAGATAAATTGAACGCTGATTTTCTGTCCATATGTCAATGGTTTAACAGCAATCTCTTGACACTGAATACATCTAAATGCAAGTTCATAATTTATGGCAGCGCACGCAAGCTCAAGGATTTCAGAGAGGTTTCACTGACCATAAATGGCTCTGCTCTTGACCGAACTGACTCTTTTAAATATTTAGGAGTGACAGTCAGTCAGAACATGAGTTGGTCAGAACACGTGGATAGAGTCAGTAATAAAGTCAATCAACGTCTTGGCATCATCCGCCGGGTAAAGCATTTGCTGCCCTTGCATGCGCGGCTAACTCTCTATAAATCTCTTGTCCTTCCCTTACTTGACTATGCCGATATCGTCTGGGGAGATAAGAATAATACCGTCCTCATGGATCACCTTCAAGTTCTTCAGAATAATGCTGCTCGACTTATGCTCGACTTTCCCTCAAGCTCTTCTGCATCTCAAGTACTCGAACTATTAAACTGGAAACCACTGTACCTTCGACGGCGCTATCATCGCTGTATTACTATCTTCAAATGCTTAAATAGCATGGTGGACTTCAACTTTAAATTAAAGAAGAATCACGACTTTCATACATATAATACACGCCGTCAGCACAATCTACATTTACCATTCGCACATAGGAATTGGGGACAGCAGAAGTTTACCTACCATGCGCTATTAGACTGGAACTCTTTAGACTCTGAAGTTATACAATCAACTACATTATCAATTTTTAAATCTTACTGGCACATAACTTAATTTCATAATAAACCTTGTTCTATTTCTATTTTATTTCCACCATTTAACTTTCCTGTTTTCCATATATTAGTGAAATATATATTTTTAATACAGGACCTCCCTGAAAATCACAAATTGTGAGTGGAGCTTTCCTGTCAAAATATTATTATTATTATTATTATTATTATTAAGCATATTGAGTGGTTTTTAGTTTTTGTCAGAAAACCAAGATTTTTTGCCTACCCGGTCTGGCCAAAATAATCCAGATTTGATCATTTTTAAAGATGTTAATATTTTCTTTCCAACTTAGTCCATTGAAGTTCTGAAGCTACTAGGAGATTCTTTAAGATCATTTTGAAACGTATATTAGTTTTTAAATTTGCGTTCTACATTTTCATATTTTTGCATTAAATAAGTACCGATTTGTATATTTATTTTATATTTTTATTTTATCAATTTTTAACTATTATTATTGTTATTAGACAATGTATTGTAAAGCGCTTAGGGCAGTTATATGAATACCTTTTTGCGCACAGAGGTCGGGAATGATTTAAACTTTCAAAATCATTCTAGCCTTTATTCACATTCGAGCTTCCTAATTATGTGCCAAATCGTACATTTCATAAGCATGTTTTCAAATTCCTCACGTGTATTCAGTCACCCGTTATTATTAATATTAAAAGCAGAGTAACGTGTTTCTGTTTATTGTCAGGGTCAACGTTGGTTTGTTTTGTTCAACTCCTGCAGTAGCTTTAGCCCGTGCTGTTCCCAGGAAGGTTGCCATGGAAATGCTGTTGACTGGAGTTTCCATCACGGCACAAGGTAAAACGGTTCTGTCTTTTTAGAGCTTTGGTTCTCTTGGTCAAAAGAGTCTTTCTCCAATTTAGGATAACAATTTCAAATGTGCTAAATTTACTTTAATCCTCATCAAGCTTGAAATTAGTATTGCACAAGACTTACAGGGTTTTCGGTAGTTTTTGATTTTGTAGTGAACATTTCTACCAGAAGACCATGGACTTCTGATACTACTAAGAATCGTTAAGGCTTATTAGGCCTGCACCTGATCCTGCTAATGACCCGAGCATATTCTCCACACACCTTGCTACAATGTCTCAATTCTCTTTCAGAAATTTAGGTTAATAATTTAAATGTAGCTTAATACAAATGTAGCTAATATAAAACCGATTGCTTGATATTACAATAATTATAAAATTATGAAATATAAGTTATAAAATATGCTCATGAAACTACGTTCTTAATACAAAGGATAATAATAAAATAAATTACGACTATAAGACTTTAACTAGAATGGTCTGGCCAAAAACATCCAGATTTGACCATTTTTGACCATTTTTGAATATGTTCATTTTTTCTTTCCAATTCTTTCTCTAACTTAGACCATTGATGTTAGGAAGCTACTTGGAGATCGTTTGAGATCATTTTGAAGCATATTGAGTGGTTTTTAGTTTTTGTCAGAAATCCACAATTTTTTGCCAAAATAATCCAGATTTGATCATTTTTGATTATGTTCATTTATTCTTTCCAGTTCTTTCTCTAACTTAGTCCATTGATGTTAGGAAGCTACTTGGAGATTGTTTGAGATCATTTTGAAGCATATTGAGTGGTTTTTAGTTTTTATCAGAAATCCAAGATTTTTTCCCAAAATAATCCAGATTTGATCATTTTTGAAGATGTTCATTTTTTCTTTCCAACTTAGTCCATTGATGTTAGGAAGCTACTTGGAGATTGTTTGAGTACATTTTGAAGCATATTGAGTGGTTTTTAGTTTTTGTCAGAAATCCAATATTTTTCGCCTACCCGGTCTGGTAAAAAAATCCAGGTTTGACCATTTTTGAAGATGTTCATTTTTTCTTTCCAACTTAGTCCATTGAAGTTCTGAAGCTACCAGGAGATTCTTTAAGATCATTTTGAAGCATATTGAGTGGTTTTTAGTTTTTGTGAGAAATCCAAGATTTTTTGCCTACCCGGTCTGGCAAAAAAATCCATATTTGACCATTTTTGATTATGTTCATTTATTCTTTCCAGTTCTTTCTCTAACTTAGTCCATTGATGTTAGGAAGCTACTTGGAGATTGTTTGAGATCATTTTGAAGCATATTGAGTGGTTTTTAGTTTTAGTCAGAAATCCAAGATTTTTTGCCTACCCGGTCTGGCCAAAATAATCCAGATTTGATCATTTTTGAAGATGTTCATTTTTTCTTTCCAACTTAGTCCATTGATGTTAGGAAGCTACTTGGAGATTGTTTGAGTACATTTTGAAGCATATTGAGTGGTTTTTAGTTTTTGTCAGAAATCCAATATTTTTCGCCTACCCGGTCTGGCAAAAAAATCCAGGTTTGACCATTTTTGAATATGTTCATTTTTTCTTTCCAATTCTTTCTCTAACTTAGTCCATTGATGTTATGAAGCTACTTGGAGATTGTTTGAGATCATTTTGAAGCATATTGAGTGGTTTTTAGTTTTTATCAGAAATCCAAGATTTTTTGCCAAAATAATCCAGATTTGATCATTTTTGAAGATGTTCATTTTTTCTTTCCAACTTAGTCCATTGAAGTTCTGAAGCTACCAGGAGATTCTTTAAGATCATTTTGAAGCATATTGAGTGGTTTTTAGTTTTTGTGAGAAATCCAAGATTTTTTGCCTACCCGGTCTGGCGAAAAAATCCAGGTTTGACCATTTTTGAATATGTTCATTTTTTCTTTCCAATTCTTTCTCTAACTTAGTCCATTGATGTTAGGAAGCTACTTGGAGATTGTTTGAGATCATTTTGAAGCATATTGAGTGGTTTTTAGTTTTAGTGAGAAATCCAAGATTTTTTGCCTACCCGGTCTGGCCAAAATAATCCAGATTTGATCATTTTTGAAGATGTTCATTTTTTCTTTCCAACTTAGTCCATTGAAGTTCTGAAGCTACCAGCAGATTCTTTAAGATCATTTTGAAGCATATTGAGTGGTTTTTAGTTTTTGTGAGAAATCCAATATTTTTCGCCTACCCGGTCTGGCCAAAAAAATCCATATTTGACCATTTTTGATTATGTTCATTTATTCTTTCCAGTTATTTCTCTAACTTAGTCCATTGATGTTATGAAGCTACTTGGAGATTGTTTGAGATCATTTTGAAGCATATTGAGTGGTTTTTAGTTATTATCAGAAATCCAAGATTTTTTGCCAAAATAATCCAGATTTGATCATTTTTGAAGATGTTCATTTTTTCTTTCCAACTTAGTCCATTGAAGTTCTGAAGCTACCAGGAGATTCTTTAAGATCATTCATACGCGCGCTAATGGTGGATGGTTATGGTCTTTTTCAGCTTTCCAATATTTTTACTTTTTCTGCTACAGTTCTTTACTTTTTCTTAACTTCAGCTCGTACTTCTACGTCTAAAGGTTAGTTTTATGTATCTCGCGTATTTTGTTAGTGTTTTTCCATATTTTTCATCTTTAAAATTCAGTTTTCTATTTCGGTAGTCGGTACCTTCTAGCTGTTTTACTTATATAATTATCTACTCTTCTTCATTAATTGCCCTCTTGATTTATTGATCCACTGTCTTAAGACATAGTACACTGCCTTAAAATCGTTTACATTTCTGTCTTTATTTATTATTATCTTTCTCATTCTTGTTTTCCTACTTTTACTCTTCAGTCATTTTACTTTCATTATACTAGTGCATTTTCGTTCGCGTATTACTTCCCTTTTCCATTATTATCTTTCTCATACTACAGTTAGTTCATCCTCACACTGCGACACTCAGTTTCCTTCTACTTTTTTAATCATTAATTAGCTTCATTGTTCATCTCAGTAGGGTTAGGGTTTTTCACTAGTCATAGTTATACGATTATTTTTTTGTTTCGTTTATTTCTCATACATATTTGAATTTTGGAAGAGCATAATAACCATTCTTGCAATCTTTTTTGTTTGTTTTTCCTTTTGTTTTCCATCTCTATTTATTATTATTATCGGTTTCATTATACTGCAACGGTTTTGACTGTTATTATCATTCTCTTTTCGTTACATTTTGAATTTTCAAAACATATTCCATGAGCTCGATCATAACCGTCCTTGTGGCGCGCGCTGTAAATTACAACGGATACTATAACAACGTCAGCAAAGTGACAGCATGATGACTGGAAGTGCTTTGCGCCACGTGTTACTCAACCTCGTCTTGTACCTGTGTTTCTCAAACCTGAAGCACTCCAACAGTTCCAGGCGCAATGACTGTCAAATTTTCTATGCCGTTTGTGAAGTCTCTCGTCCAAACACCTGTGGCTCTGTTCCCTCAACTCACCCCAAAAAGACTACAATGAGATCTACCTCAACACTACTGCTATGTGGATGCCGCCTGGTTCAGAAATATTCCTTGGCGATCTTATTAATCTGTCTGTCTAACGATGTATCTCCTAACCCTGGCCCATCTACTAACGGATCGTCAGTTGCTGACTTTCCTACTACGCGCGGTCTTAAAGTCGGTCATCTGAACGTCCGAAGTATCATCAACAAGATGGATTCTGTGCGACTTTTATTGAAAGAGAAGCCCTTTGACGTACTCACAATGTCTGAAACGTGGCTTCACCCGAACATTCTTGATAACGAAATTTATGTCCCTGGTTATACAGTTACCAGACAGGATAGGAATGGAAAACCTGGTGGAGGTACGCTCGCTTTTGTTAGATGGCATTCCCTATCGATCAAGAAGTGACTTACAGAACACTAACATTGAGTCATGCGTAGTTGAGATTACTCGTCCTAAAGCAAAGAAACTCATTATATTCACAATATACAGAGCCCCAGACCAAACACTGGACGGTTTTCTTAATGATCTCAACACCGCTTTATCATTACTCCCATCACAAGCTGAGATAATATTACTTGGTGATTTCAATGTTAATTTTTTGACTTCAAATACTGACTCATCAAGGCCATTGAAACAGAAGCTCGTTAGACTTACAAATCAACATAACTTAGTACAGCTTATTGACAAGCCTACGAGAATATCCGAGAACTCATCCACGGCAATTGACCTGTTGTTCGTTAACAACAATCATCGCATAGTCGATTCTGGAGTTATTCACATAAATTTGAGTGATCACTCACTCATTTACTGTGTCATCAAAGTGGGTGTTCCTCGGGCCCCTTGCAGGGTTATAGAGTATCGATCGTACAAGCACTACTCAAGGGAGTCGTTCCTGAGTGAACTCAGAGACATATGTTGGAATGTCGTCGACGAGCAATTGGACACCAATAGTGCAGTTGAAACTTGGAACCAACTATTTACGGATACAGCCAATCGACATGCTCCAATTAAAAAATCTAGAATCAAGGGTATACACGTGCCCTGGATGAATTCAGAGTTATGCAACGCCATGCAAGACCGAGATTACCACCACCGGAAGGCCATTAAATCAAAATCGTCATTCCATTGGTCCATGTACAAAAAGATAAAATCCTACGTAAACAACCTGGTCAAAAAATGCAAAGCTGATTACTATTTAAACCTTATTACTAGGAACAGGGGAAATAGCAGTGAACTATGGCAAACACTGAACGAAATTACTTTGCGAAAGACATCCTCAATCCCTTCATGTATTGAAGTCGATGGCGTACCACATACTGACTCAAAGTCGATTGCTGAAGTTTTAAATAATCATTTTTCAACAGTAGGATCTAAATTGGCTGCTAAAATAAAAGCAAGCCTTGATTTTTTCTATCCACGACCCCCTTCTGGTGAATCTATCGCAAGGTCTCGAAACTTTGTCTTCATTTCAATTGAAGAAAATTTTGTGCATAGGCAACTAAAAATGCTCAAGATAAATAAATCAATTGGCCTTGATCGCATTAGCGCCAGACTGCTGAAAGACTCTACAAGCGTCATAACTCCTGCTTTGACCAAGATATTCAGTCTTCTACATTCCCTTCTATCTGGAAATTTGGTAAAGTAACAGCTCTCTTCAAATCTGGTGATCGAAGCAACGCCAACAATTACAGGCCGATTACAATCCTCCCGACAGTTAGTAAGATCCTTGAGAAGGCAGTCCATGCACAAGTATATAATTACCTTATGGAAGAAAAGATCCTTACACCCAGGCAGTTTGGCTTCAGACCTAAACTCTCAACAGAGATCGCTCTTACCCATTTCACCGATACTATCCTTGGGAATATGGACAGTGGTCTAGTAACCGGTGCTGTTTTCCTGGACTTGTCAAAAGCGTTTGACACTGTTGACCATACTATTCTCTTCAATAAACTAGTAACAGCTGGCTTTTCTGACACAAGTGTGAACTGGTTCAAGTCCTATCTATTTAACAGAAGCCAAATCACCAACTTGGCAAATGTCTCTTCCTCTCCCAAGAAAGTTCCTGTCGGAGTCCCTCAAGGAAGCGTCTTAGGACCACTACTATTTCTTGTTTATGTAAATAACTTACCCTCATGTGTTAATTACTGCGAGGTGTCCCTCTATGCTGACGATACAGTAATTTACTGCTCTTCGACTAATGCCCAGGAACTTAAAGATAAATTGAACGCTGATTTTCTGTCCATATGTCAATGGTTTAACAGCAATCTCTTGACACTGAATACATCTAAATGCAAGTTCATAATTTATGGCAGCGCACGCAAGCTCAAGGATTTCAGAGAGGTTTCACTGACCATAAATGGCTCTGCTCTTGACCGAACTGACTCTTTTAAATATTTAGGAGTGACAGTCAGTCAGAACATGAGTTGGTCAGAACACGTGGATAGAGTCAGTAATAAAGTCAATCAACGTCTTGGCATCATCCGCCGGGTAAAGCATTTGCTGCCCTTGCATGCGCGGCTAACTCTCTATAAATCTCTTGTCCTTCCCTTACTTGACTATGCCGATATCGTCTGGGGAGATAAGAATAATACCGTCCTCATGGATCACCTTCAAGTTCTTCAGAATAATGCTGCTCGACTTATGCTCGACTTTCCCTCAAGCTCTTCTGCATCTCAAGTACTCGAACTATTAAACTGGAAACCACTGTACCTTCGACGGCGCTATCATCGCTGTATTACTATCTTCAAATGCTTAAATAGCATGGTGGACTTCAACTTTAAATTAAAGAAGAATCACGACTTTCATACATATAATACACGCCGTCAGCACAATCTACATTTACCATTCGCACATAGGAATTGGGGACAGCAGAAGTTTACCTACCATGCGCTATTAGACTGGAACTCTTTAGACTCTGAAGTTATACAATCAACTACATTATCAATTTTTAAATCTTACTGGCACATAACTTAATTTCATAATAAACCTTGTTCTATTTCTATTTTATTTCCACCATTTAACTTTCCTGTTTTCCATATATTAGTGAAATATATATTTTTAATACAGGACCTCCCTGAAAATCACAAATTGTGAGTGGAGCTTTCCTGTCAAAATATTATTATTATTATTATTATTATTATTATTAAGCATATTGAGTGGTTTTTAGTTTTTGTCAGAAAACCAAGATTTTTTGCCTACCCGGTCTGGCCAAAATAATCCAGATTTGATCATTTTTAAAGATGTTAATATTTTCTTTCCAACTTAGTCCATTGAAGTTCTGAAGCTACTAGGAGATTCTTTAAGATCATTTTGAAACGTATATTAGTTTTTAAATTTGCGTTCTACATTTTCATATTTTTGCATTAAATAAGTACCGATTTGTATATTTATTTTATATTTTTATTTTATCAATTTTTAACTATTATTATTGTTATTAGACAATGTATTGTAAAGCGCTTAGGGCAGTTATATGAATACCTTTTTGCGCACAGAGGTCGGGAATGATTTAAACTTTCAAAATCATTCTAGCCTTTATTCACATTCGAGCTTCCTAATTATGTGCCAAATCGTACATTTCATAAGCATGTTTTCAAATTCCTCACGTGTATTCAGTCACCCGTTATTATTAATATTAAAAGCAGAGTAACGTGTTTCTGTTTATTGTCAGGGTCAACGTTGGTTTGTTTTGTTCAACTCCTGCAGTAGCTTTAGCCCGTGCTGTTCCCAGGAAGGTTGCCATGGAAATGCTGTTGACTGGAGTTTCCATCACGGCACAAGGTAAAACGGTTCTGTCTTTTTAGAGCTTTGGTTCTCTTGGTCAAAAGAGTCTTTCTCCAATTTAGGATAACAATTTCAAATGTGCTAAATTTACTTTAATCCTCATCAAGCTTGAAATTAGTATTGCACAAGACTTACAGGGTTTTCGGTAGTTTTTGATTTTGTAGTGAACATTTCTACCAGAAGACCATGGACTTCTGATACTACTAAGAATCGTTAAGGCTTATTAGGCCTGCACCTGATCCTGCTAATGACCCGAGCATATTCTCCACACACCTTGCTACAATGTCTCAATTCTCTTTCAGAAATTTAGGTTAATAATTTAAATGTAGCTTAATACAAATGTAGCTAATATAAAACCGATTGCTTGATATTACAATAATTATAAAATTATGAAATATAAGTTATAAAATATGCTCATGAAACTACGTTCTTAATACAAAGGATAATAATAAAATAAATTACGACTATAAGACTTTAACTAGAATGGTCTGGCCAAAAACATCCAGATTTGACCATTTTTGACCATTTTTGAATATGTTCATTTTTTCTTTCCAATTCTTTCTCTAACTTAGACCATTGATGTTAGGAAGCTACTTGGAGATCGTTTGAGATCATTTTGAAGCATATTGAGTGGTTTTTAGTTTTTGTCAGAAATCCACAATTTTTTGCCAAAATAATCCAGATTTGATCATTTTTGATTATGTTCATTTATTCTTTCCAGTTCTTTCTCTAACTTAGTCCATTGATGTTAGGAAGCTACTTGGAGATTGTTTGAGATCATTTTGAAGCATATTGAGTGGATTTTAGTTTTTGTGAGAAATTCAAGATTTTTTGCCTACCCGGTCTGGTCAAAATAATCCAGATTTGATCATTTTTGATTATGTTCATTTATTCTTTCCAGTTCTTTCTCTAACTTAGTCCATTGATGTTAGGAAGCTACTTGGAGATTGTTTGAGATCATTTTGAAGCATATTGAGTGGTTTTTAGTTTTTATCAGAAATCCAAGATTTTTTGCCAAAATAATCCAGATTTGATCATTTTTGAAGATGTTCATTTTTTCTTTCCAACTTAGTCCATTGATGGTAGGAAGCTACTTGGAGATTGTTTGAGATCATTTTGAAGCATATTGAGTGGATTTTAGTTTTTATCAGAAATCCAAGATTTTTTGCCTACCCGGTCTGGCAAAAAAAAATCCAGATTTGACCATTTTTGATTACGTTCATTTATTCTTTCCAGTTCTATCTCTAACTTAGTCCATTGATGTTAGGAAGCTACTTGGAGATTGTTTGAGTACATTTTGAAGCATATTGAGTGGTTTTTAGTTTTTGTCAGAAATCCAATATTTTTCGCCTACCCGGTCTGGCAAAAAAATCCAGGTTTGACCATTTTTGAATATGTTCATTTTTTCTTTCCAATTCTTTCTCTAACTTAGTCCATTGATGTTATGAAGCTACTTGGAGATTGTTTGAGATCATTTTGAAGCATATTGAGTGGTTTTTAGTTTTTATCAGAAATCCAAGATTTTTTGCCAAAATAATCCAGATTTGATCATTTTTGAAGATGTTCATTTTTTCTTTCCAACTTAGTCCATTGAAGTTCTGAAGCTACCAGGAGATTCTTTAAGATCATTTTGAAGCATATTGAGTGGATCTTATTTTTTTGGAGAAATTCAAGATTTTTTGCCTACCCGGTCTGGCCAAAATAATCCAGATTTGATCATTTTTGAAGATGTTCATTTTTTCTTTCCAACTTAGTCCATTGAAGTTCTGAAGCTACCAGGAGATTCTTTATGATCATTTTGAAGCATATTGAGTGGTTTTTAGTTTTTGTGAGAAATCCAATATTTTTCGCCTACCCGGTCTGGCAAAAAAATCCAGGTTTGACCATTTTTGAATATGTTCATTTTTTCTTTCCAATTCTTTCTCTAACTTAGTCCATTGATGTTATGAAGCTACTTGGAGATTGTTTGAGATAATTTTGAAGCATATTGAGTGGTTTTTAGTTTTTATCAGAAATCCAAGATTTTTTGCCAAAATAATCCAGATTTGATCATTTTTGAAGATGTTCATTTTTTCTTTCCAACTTAGTCCATTGAAGTTCTGAAGCTACCAGGAGATTCTTTAAGATCATTTTGAAGCATATTGAGTGGTTTTTAGTTTTTGTGAGAAATCCAAGATTTTTTGCCTACCCGGTCTGGCGAAAAAATCCAGGTTTGACCATTTTTGAATATGTTCATTTTTTCTTTCCAATTCTTTCTCTAACTTAGTCCATTGATGTTAGGAAGCTACTTGGAGATTGTTTGAGATCATTTTGAAGCATATTGAGTGGTTTTTAGTTTTAGTGAGAAATCCAAGATTTTTTGCCTACCCGGTCTGGCCAAAATAATCCAGATTTGATCATTTTTGAAGATGTTCATTTTTTCTTTCCAACTTAGTCCATTGAAGTTCTGAAGCTACCAGGAGATTCTTTAAGATCTTTTTGAAACATTGAGTGGTTTTTGGTTTTTGTCAGAAATCCAAGATTTTTTGCCTACCCGGTCTGGGAAAAAAAAATCCAGATTTGACCATTTTTGATTACGTTCATTTATTCTTTCCAGTTCTATCTCTAACTTAGTCCATTGATGTTAGGAAGCTACTTGGAGATTGTTTGAGATCATTTTGAAGCATATTGAGTGGTTTTTAGTTTTTGTCAGAAATCCAATATTTTTCGCCTACCCGGTCTGGCAAAAAAAATCCAGGTTTGACCATTTTTGAATATGTTCATTTTTTCTTTCCAGTTCTTTCTCTAACTTAGTCCATTGATGTTAGGAAGCTACTTGGAGATTGTTTGAGATCATTTTGAAGCATATTGAGTGGTTTTTATCAGAAATCCAAGATTTTTTGCCAAAATAATCCAGATTTGATCATTTTTGAAGATGTTCATTTTTTCTTTCCAACTTAGTCCATTGAAGTTCTGAAGCTACCAGGAGATTCTTTAAGATCATTTTGAAGCATATTGAGTGGATCTTATTTTTTTTGAGAAATTCAAGATTTTTTGCCTACCCGGTCTGGCCAAAATAATCCAGATTTGATCATTTTTGAAGATGTTCATTTTTTCTTTCCAACTTAGTCCATTGAAGTTCTGAAGCTACCAGGAGATTCTTTAAGATCATTTTGAAGCATATTGAGTGGTTTTTAGTTTTTGTGAGAAATCCAATATTTTTCGCCTACCCGGTCTGGCACAAAAATCCAGGTTTGACCATTTTTGAATATGTTCATTTTTTCTTTCCAATTCTTTCTCTAACTTAGTCCATTGATGTTATGAAGCTACTTGGAGATTGTTTGAGATCATTTTGAAGCATATTGAGTGGTTTTTAGTTTTTATCAGAAACTCAAGATTTTTTGCCAAAATAATCCAGATTTGATCATTTTTGAAGATGTTCATTTTTTCTTTCCAACTTAGTCCATTGAAGTTCTGAAGCTACCAGGAGATTCTTTAAGATCATTTTGAAGCATATTGAGTGGTTTTTAGTTTTTGTGAGAAATCCAATATTTTTCGCCTACCCGGTCTGGCAAAAAAATCCAGATTTGACCATTTTTGATTATGTTCATTTATTCTTTCCAGTTCTTTCTCTAACTTAGTCCATTGATGTTAGGAAGCTACTTGGAGATTGTTTGAGATCATTTTGAAGCATATTGAGTGGTTTTTAGTTTTTGTGAGAAATCCAATATTTTTCGCCTACCTGGTCTGGCAAAAAAATACAGGTTTGACCATTTTTGAATATGTTCATTTTTTCTTTCCAATTCTTTCTCTAACTTAGTCCATTGATGTTAGGAAGCTACTTGGAGATTGTTTGAGATCATTTTGAAGCATATTGAGTGGTTTTTAGTTATTATCAGAAATCCAAGATTTTTTGCCAAAATAATCCAGATTTGATCATTTTTGAAGATGTTCATTTTTTCTTTCCAACTTAGTCCATTGAAGTTCTGAAGCTACCAGGAGATTCTTTAAGATCATTTTGAAGCATATTGAGTGGATCTTATTTTTTTTGAGAAATTCAAGATTTTTTGCCTACCCGGTCTGGCCAAAATAATCCAGATTTGATCATTTTTGAAGATGTTCATTTTTTCTTTCCAACTTAGTCCATTGAAGTTCTGAAGCTACCAGGAGATTCTTTAAGATCATTTTGAAGCATATTGAGTGGTTTTTAGTTTTTGTGAGAAATCCAATATTTTTCGCCTACCCGGTCTGGCACAAAAATCCAGGTTTGACCATTTTTGAATATGTTCATTTTTTCTTTCCAATTCTTTCTCTAACTTAGTCCATTGATGTTATGAAGCTACTTGGAGATTGTTTGAGATCATTTTGAAGCATATTGAGTGGTTTTTAGTTTTTATCAGAAACCCAAGATTTTTTGCCAAAATAATCCAGATTTGATCATTTTTGAAGATGTTCATTTTTTCTTTCCAACTTAGTCCATTGAAGTTCTGAAGCTACCAGGAGATTCTTTAAGATCATTTTGAAGCATATTGAGTGGTTTTTAGTTTTTGTGAGAAATCCAATATTTTTCGCCTACCCGGTCTGGCAAAAAAATCCAGATTTGACCATTTTTGATTATGTTCATTTATTCTTTCCAGTTCTTTCTCTAACTTAGTCCATTGATGTTAGGAAGCTACTTGGAGATTGTTTGAGATCATTTTGAAGCATATTGAGTGGTTTTTAGTTTTTGTGAGAAATCCAAGATTTTTTGCCTACCCGGTCTGGCCAAAATAATCCAGATTTGATCATTTTTGAAGATGTTCATTTTTTCTTTCCAACTTAGTCCATTGAAGTTCTGAAGCTACCAGGAGATGCTTTAAGATCATTTTGAAGCATATTGAGTGGTTTTTAGTTTTTGTCAGAAATCCAAGATTTTTTGCCTACCCGGTCTGGCAAAAAAATCCAGGTTTGACCATTTTTGAATATGTTCATTTTTTCTTTCCAATTCTTTCTCTAACTTAGTCCATTGATGTTAGGAAGCTACTTGGAGATTGTTTGAGATCATTTTGAAGCATATTGAGTGGTTTTTAGTTTTTATCAGAAATCCAAGATTTTTTGCCAAAATAATCCAGATTTGATCATTTTTGAAGATGTTCATTTTTTCTTTCCAACTTAGTCCATTGAAGTTCTGAAGCTACCAGGAGATTCTTTAAGATCATTTTGAAGCATATTGAGTGGATCTTATTTTTTTGGAGAAATTCAAGATTTTTTGCCTACCCGTTCTGGCCAAAATAATCCAGATTTCATCATTTTTGAAGATGTTCATTTTTTCTTTCCAACTTAGTCCATTGAAGTTCTGAAGCTACCAGGAGATTCTTTAAGATCATTTTGAAGCATATTGAGTGGTTTTTAGTTTTTGTGAGAAATCCAATATTTTTCGCCTACCCGGTCTGGCAAAAAAATCCAGGTTTGACCATTTTTGAATATGTTCATTTATTCTTTCCAGTTATTTCTCTAACTTAGTCCATTGATGTTAGGAAGCTACTTGGAGATTGTTTGAGATCATTTTGAAGCATATTGAGTGGATTTTAGTTTTTGTGAGAAATTCAAGATTTTTTGCCAAAATAATCCAGATTTGATCATTTTTGAAGATGTTCATTTTTTCTTTCCAACTTAGTCCATTGAAGTTCTGAAGCTACCAGGAGATTCTTTAAGATCATTTTGAAGCATATTGAGTGGATCTTATTTTTTTTGAGAAATTCAAGATTTTTTGCCTACCCGGTCTGGCCAAAATAATCCAGATTTGATCATTTTTGAAGATGTTCATTTTTTCTTTCCAACTTAGTCCATTGAAGTTCTGAAGCTACCAGGAGATTCTTTAAGATCATTTTGAAGCATATTGAGTGGTTTTTAGTTTTTGTGAGAAATCCAATATTTTTCGCCTACCCGGTCTGGCACAAAAATCCAGGTTTGACCATTTTTGAATATGTTCATTTTTTCTTTCCAATTCTTTCTCTAACTTAGTCCATTGATGTTAGGAAGCTACTTGGAGATTGTTTGAGATCATTTTGAAGCATATTGAGTGGTTTTTAGTTTTTATCAGAAATCCAAGATTTTTTGCCAAAATAATCCAGATTTGATCATTTTTGAAGATGTTCATTTTTTCTTTCCAACTTAGTCCATTGAAGTTCTGAAGCTACCAGGAGATTCTTTAAGATCATTTTGAAGCATATTGAGTGGATCTTATTTTTTTGGAGAAATTCAAGATTTTTTGCCTACCCGGTCTGGCCAAAATAATC
>JAOWCC010000804.1:0-106928 GCA_030867875.1 Actinernus sp. WN-2022
CCCTGTGACAGTAGAGCGCACAAGGGCGTTGTTGTTTATATAGTATAATGTTTATATTGGCAGGAGCCCATAACTAGGAGCGTCCATATCTCATATACAGGTGTCACAGTGTTTTTACAAGTTGGGCTATTTTTAGATTATTTTCCCCGCAATTAATAATTGCACCGTGGCGGAACAAAAGATGCCTCATTGGCTACTTTTGTTATACCAAACAACATGGCTGATTCGCTTTTGTGAGTTTATTCCCTTAGGAATAATTGCAACTCAACAATAGCGGAAAAGCGTTCTAAAAATATCCTAACTTGTAAAAATGCTGTGACATATAGTATGCGGGATGGCCGCTCCTAGTTATCAGGGCCTAGTATGTGGAATGGACGCTCCTAGTTATGAGCTCCTGATATTGGCTATTATGTAATATAATTGTAGTTATAGATATGTTATTGTAAATGGCTTAGTGTATATTTGTATGACCCTGACATACTGCAATAAGGAGTGAATACACTATTATTATTACAACTTTCACCCTCGTACAGACTGATTATTGAAATATCAGTATATGTATCAGTGATACTAACTAGCCTGGTTAGTATAGAGGGTTTGCACCATCACGTGACGGAAGCCATGTTGGATGGCAGGAACAAGTATAATTTCTCCTTTGAGATTTATTAATAATTTCTCAAATGATTGTTCCTGCCATCCAACATGGCTTCCATCACGTGATGGTACATACCTCTATTCTATAACTTATACTGTATGGGGCTTTGACAGAGGTACCCATGTCACATGAATACTGCATTTGGATTGGTTAGCACCCTCATGAAGTATTAATTATTTTTTTACGCAATACAGACTTTCTCCTTATTTTACCAACTGAAGGCACTTCCATAGTATACATACACGCACGGCCGCGTGCTCGAACATCTCAAGTTACAGAGTGTTGGTCTTGTAGAAGGCCTTGGAATGTCATGGACGCAATAAGCATTGGTCTCGGAATATGTTCATCATTCCTGTGTCAGTTTACAACAGCTCACTTTACTCAATTCTACCAAGACGTTCCTTGGAAAGACGTTATGTCAATTGCCTCTGAGTAAATTACGACTGACTCAGGTACGTTAGCTTTTAAGTGTCATGCTGGAGAACTATTAATCCTCAGACCTGACTGATAACTGACCGGGGAATGACATCCATTCTCTCTTCTCTTAGCCCCTTAATAGCTTTTACGTACATGTAAATCAAGTGGGCGTCCCTTGGGAGAAAATAATGACAGTAGAGAAAAACAGAATTACGAGAAAAACAAAAAAGCAACCCTGGTCCACAATAGACGCGGCAATAATCCATTCTTGTTTCTGTTCGGCGACGATCTCCTTTTGACTCTTATTCTGGACAATTGTATTAACACTGTTGACAAGAACTGTCTGAGACTCCAACAGATGAGCCATGGGCTCTTCGAGTTCATTCCTACTGTGACAATGATGGTGCCCATGGCAACTCAACCAGTCGTCCTCGTCCTCTTTACTGCGCATGCCTCGATTCCCTTCTACAGACGTTGTTGTGTGGGTTGGCACTCAAGACGGATGTTGTCGACGCTCTTTTGACGTCACCGTTACAGAAGTTTACGTGTGGCTTTGATTCGTGTCATCCGATTGATTTTCGGTTACAGCTGGTAAAAAGGTGATGGACTCCTTTTCTAGGTTATCGTGCCTGTGGTTGAAATAAACATCACGAGCTGTCGCTGTCGAGTTAAGAGATAAAAGGGAAAGTTTTAGTAGCGCACTCTTATATTCAGTAAAAAAAAAAATTCCTTTTAAATTCTTTCCTTAAAAAAATCCATAGAAATACAACCATTACGCGTAGAAACGAGGAATTAAAAAGGGCAACCATATGGGTCATTTATACGACAGGAAGTTAGCATTTACGGAAGTGACGTCACTTCGTCCCACCAGCGTATCGCGGCTACTTGTCTTTGTATGATTTTCACACGCTCGGAATTAAAGTGGATATATTTTCATCGAGATTGCAGAGGAATTCTTTCAGAAACCGGAATTATGATGAAGACGACATTATGAGAAAGTTCAGAAGACTGGGAGGAGGAAGAAAAGCATTGGGAAGGCGAGAAATTATCAGACGAACAACAAGGTCTCGTAACTGCCATTTAATAACAGCAAAACAACATAGCTTAAAAAGACTCGAGTGACTTCTGAATAAGTATAAGAACTACAATGTATATGAGGTACAGTTAAGGCGTTTATCATCCTAAAAACACCTAATAAGTGAGAGAGTGAGAACGCTGGTGGGACGAAGTGACGTCACTTCCGTAAATGCAAACAAAGATGGCGGCGCCCATGTCTTCGTGGGGCCAACTTTGAGGTGCTCGTTCTAATACTAAAAACCTTTGATCAAATTTTAATACATTTTCTGAACAAAGAACATGTTGAAGATTCTTTTGAGCCCCAATGTGTTTTTCACTCGGGTATCCCTTTAAGTGTATTAAAACAATATTTCAAGTGTAGTTTTCCCATAGTGCGTTAATTTTCCGGAACTTTGACTTGACGGCTCAGAAATGCGGAGTCAGCGGAGTTTATGAGAAGGTATGTTTACTTTCAGAATGACAGAAAAAAGAAAGCTGTTCCTACAATATTTCTCATAGACCGCCAGTTAAAAAGAGATGGACATCTTCAGAAGAACATCTAAAAGAGAAAGAAAAGAAAGATCATGGTATTTATTTATTGTCTCCTTTTGTTTGCTATAAGTCCCGAATACATGTATAATTACGATACAGTTTTCTTTTCTTTCTCCTTTAGACGTTCTTCTGAAGATGTCAGTCTCTTTTTAATCAGCGGTCTATGAGAATAATAATGTTTAGGAACAGCTTCGGGTTTTAGTCTTGCCTTCTGTTTGAGCTTGCATATCACGCTCGATCGAAGGAGTTTGGTTCGAAATCAGCTCGGAACACAGGCCCGGAATTCTTATAGAAATCCTTGGATCTTCGCTAGAAATACTTCTATCTGATGTTTCTCACTTGAAAGTCGATAATAACTGATATTTTTTAATCTCTTCAGTCATTAGAGCAGCCGAAAGCCATGCGATAAACCAAATTTCTTTCTTCTGTCACTCTGAAAGTAAATTTGCTCCCCGTATGTGACGTCATACCTTCTCATAAACTCCGCTGACACCGCATTTCTGATCCGCCAGTCACTACCTTCCTGATTTCTGATCCGCCAGTCACATTTCTGATCCGCCAGTCTGGGGGCTAACTCGAAAACCTCACGGTTCACTTAGCTCCCAGGCTCAAACTTCTCAAACTCAAAATATTGCCTAACAATTTTATCTACCTTTATATGTTTGTCCACTTCTGTATATTTTTAGTATTTCCCATTTGAGTAAATAAAGATTGTATTGTATTGTATTGTATTGTAAAGCTGACGATTCCGCGTTTTAAACTCATTTTTCCCGGAAATTTTACGCGCTATGGGAAAACTACCCTTGAACTATTGTTTTAACATACTTAAGGATGTTATTCGAAAAGGGTTGATTTTAGGGTTCAGTTCCCCTTTAATGAAGTCCTCGTATAAATAGCACATGTTTGTAAACTTTGCGGCCTAGGTAACCCGCGACTACCTTCCTTGAGTTCGTGTAAATGGCCCAATAGTATTTGAGGCTATCTTCCAAATTTGAAAGAGTCAGAGTTCTGGTTATTGAAATTACATAAACTTCCCAACTTCTAATATTCATTCCCAATACTTCCCGTAAGCTGGCTAACGGTTTGTAGTCATTTCATTAAATATTAATCAATCGGGGTTTTTTTTCTTTACGCGTCAAATACTTCTGTAAACGCTTTCATGATAAAATGTAATTTCATTGACCAAAGTATGCCCAAGACGACTGGATCCTAAACACTTTTCAGACAAACTGTAGATCGAAAACGAACGGTACCAGCTTGAATGCTAGCCTTCCTGTTAACTCGTAAGAACACTGAACTTCTTCTCCTGAAAGTGTTTATCCTTTTCTGTACATTGAACCGTAGCAATCTGGCGAGCCAGTTGAGGACAATCACACGAACCCATGGAGGCATGTCAGACACCGCCGGGTTGTGGAAATAGAACTTGAGAACCACACACGTTGCCACCAGGGCAATACCAACCTGGTGAATGAAAAACATCGCTTATTAGTTTTCCTATCTGTCTTAGACTCTGGTCTCCCTCTCACCGAGGGGTGAGGTGGGGAGTTGGGGGGGGGGGGGGGGGGGGGGGCGTTAAAACGTAGACCCGGTACCGCCGCACATAATTATATTTATATGGATTCTTCATTTTCTTTGAGACCGGAAGTGGACGGAAGGTCCGTAAGGGAAGTTATGGACCGCAAATTGACCTATTAAAGCTCGCGAAATTACTTAGCTCTATATATAATAAATATAATTACTAGTGTAGTTGTGTTAGTATTATTTGTTATTTCATCATTATTATCATTTATTATTATTATTTATTTATTTATTTATTTATTACTCTGATAACGTATTCAGTATCATTATCATATTCTATATATATAAAAGTGTATCTATATAATAAGACATTTTAAACTGCATGGCTAATACTACATCTAAGCCATATAGTGTTGATTTAATCGAGGTCAATATTTCGACTAGGAAACCTAGTCTTCTACAGGACCAAGCTGTTGTTATGAGGATGTAAAAATAACGGTTCCTAACGCATTAAATATGAAAGATAGCTTTGATACGTCACGAAATACGATACGAAGTATAAATAGTTGTTGCTATAGGCTAATATCATTATACATGATATAAATAGATAAATTAAAATTGGTACGAAATGAAATACGATATATCTATTTAGCATAGCCCAGCCGCCGTCTATTGGCGAACTCGCCATTTGATTGGTTATACAGGGGCCGTCTATCGATCGATAGTCAACCGTACGCGTGCGTTGCAGACAACGATCACTTAGAAAAATGCGAGTTTCTTCAGTTTCCCGCCAAGTTGATAGAACGGTGGTTTGGTTAAGCTAAAATAATCAGTCTTCTCGCTCTTGGTTTCTATTGACTTTGACTCGTTGACTCGGGGCTGTTCACCTCACCATCTACCGACAGAAACCTCGAGCTCAGTCTAATTGATACAAATTCACTGTTCGCTGCATCTATTGAGTCCATGTGGTTCAACAGTTTTTCCTCTTTCAGTAAGAAAGTATATATATATTATATTATATATTATTATTATTTATCAGAAACAATTTTATAATTACGTACCTCCATGATAGTGCATGTATAGTAGATACTAATAAGGGGTACAACCTCTGACGTAGAAGGCATTATCTCCGCCACCAGCAGCATAAATACAGTAAGAGCTAGTAGATTGGTTATTACCAACGTGATTCGTTCTCCAGAACCAGGGGGAAGATAGAAGGATAACAACGTCATAGCTAAACAAAATACCACAAACAACATTGATGAAGATAGAAGGATGACAACGTCAAAGCTAAACAAAATACCACAAACAACATTGATGAAGATGGAAGGATGACAACGTCAAAGCTAAACAAAATACCACAAACAACATTGATTAAGATAGAAGGATAACAGCGTCAAAGCAAAACAAAATACCACAAAGAAACATTGATTAAGATTGATAGAAGGATAACAGCGTCAAAGCAAATCAAAATACCGCAAACAACATCGATTAAGCCAGTTGGACGTGGCTCTGGATGCTGTCAGATGAGATTCAGTGATAAGTTCTTTAAAGGGAACCTCTGCTGAAAAACAATGTTTGCTCTCAAATGTTTGCTAAGCATAGTACCTAAATCTAATACTGTGTTTGTCTCCTGTAATTGTACACTAGATGTCATCTATGGCCAGTTTTCCTGTCCTTAAACTTATTTGAATTTTCTAGATGCCGTCATCTTGGATCTTATGACGTCACACGGTCAATAGAGGCAACAGTGTGACGTCATAAGATCCAAGATGGCGATCTGTTTTGCATGTGATCTATGATAACTAGTGAAAGGAAAAGGAACAATGACATGTTGTTTTTAGGTTCAATTATATTACATACACAGCCATGTTCAATTATTGGCTTTCAATCTAGAGTGCTAGCGGTTCTTATAGGTGTTTTTATTGCTAATTTGTTTTCGGATTGGGCTACATGTGGCGCGCGGTCAAAATGGGGCGAGGAGAAAAGGGAAGAAGGGGAAGGGGAGAAAAGGAAATTATATCCTCGCCCCATTTTGATCGCGCGCCACAGGTAGCCCAATCCGAAAACAAAGTAGAAAAATACACCCAAAAGAGCTGCTTAGCAGGCTTCTTTCAGTAAAATCCCCTCTGATTCAAATATCAAAGCCAACGAGAACCAAGATGGCGGCGATGACGTCGGGCGTGAAAGCGAAGAATAGCGAAAGAGGTTTATCAGAACACACTTTTTGGAGAATATTAATCGTTTTATAGCAATACCTGAAATAACTAGACAAGGTATGATGATGTTGATGTAGTAGTACATGGATTTTCGTCGTATATTTAGTGTAAACGTGACGTCGGGGTATGGTTCGTTACAGCAGATGTAGTAAATCTCATTCCTTTTCGCGGGAAAACTAACAAGGTCCCATTCCCCATTCTTGACGAACTTTTTGGTGTCAGCAGTGGGACCTTCCTGGATGATATTGAGCTTGAAGCCATCGTATGTCCACGAACCAAACTTAAGATCGCAAGCCTGAGTAGACAATAGAATAGAAGAAAGCTGAAATCAGTTGGGTGCATGCAGTTTAGCAAGATTCAAAATCGTTCTGCTCAGATTAAAGTTAATGTATTATAACTTTTGTGTACATATCAAACAACGAGTGTCGATTTAGAGGTCTGGGACCTAGAAACCGCCATTTTGAATTTCCTTGCAGCTCTTCCAAATATGGAATATGGAATTTTCCTAATATGGAAGAGGCCGCGGGAAGTTCAAAACGACACTTTTGCTTGCTATTTTATTGATATGATACATGTAATTCTGCTCCCTCAAAGACGACTCAACTGTCTAAGGAGTCGCGCCTGCTGACATTAAAATAAGAAAGAACGTGTGTCCCCCCAAAACCATACTGAAGTCTCTTATTTTGAAACACTGGTATGTTCAACTAAAAGTCGATTAAAGTATGCTAAACGCCGTGGGGAGCGAGTAGCAGCTGACGTTTCGAGCTCTAGCCCTTCGTCAGAGCGTCTGACGAAACGTCAGCTGCTGCTCGCAACCCACGGCGTTTAGCATACCTTAATCGACTTTCAGTTCACATTTCACCCGGTTTACTTTGTTATTCATAGGGCTTTATATCCGATATAGACCAGTTGAACAATAGAGGAATTCAAAGACCGGGGAGGGATTTGATATTCAGCAGGGAAAAGCGTAGTCGATAAATATAATTGAACTACATATTATATATGCGCGGGCTTTATATGGATAAAACCTAGGGCTGTATATGACTTGTATATGATAATTAGGCATATCAGCCAATCAAATGACGCGAACAGGACCAGATCCTGGCCGCAAACGTCATCAGTATGGAATGTTTGGCCTCGAATCGCAGACGTCTCTCTCAGGGGACGTGTTTTGATTGTGGCTTCCGATGCGAGACGGCTGACTTCGCAGGCTACCGACACAGATCAATACTAGTCACCCATCGTATCTTATTTTGAAAGCTTCTATTGACCCAAACATCCTGAAACTTGGTAAACGTTCTAATGTCGATGTGCCCTTCCTTGTGACGTGGTTCATTTCTTAATTAGATTAACTTTACAACACTCGGTCTATTGTTTTAATTCCGGAAAGGCCAATAGAATTCTGCGCGATGTTTTCGGTCCAAGCACGCATGCGCGTACCTGTTGGTCGAACGGGAAGTACTTGACGTCTATCTTGCAGGAGCTTGACAGGATAACTGGTGCTAACCATTTTGACCAGCCATTAGAGGTTAACACAATCTTGGTACGAAACCGATCCATTGCACCATCTTCGCGCTCGTCGGCACTGTAATGACCATTAGCACATTGTTAGAGAAGCAGCTTGAACATGTAAAACTCTGTCATGAATACTAAATAGAGTTAATAGCGCTTCACAAGAGAGGTCTTGAGATATACGGATTGTGGCGCCGCATTATACTGCCATGCGACAGAGCTGGATATTAACTAGGGCTGACTCGTAAATCGGCGGGAATTTTGCCTTAAACACTATTTTGTGCCGGTCAATTTCTCGTGTTTATAGTAAATTTTATCCCAGTGTTCAAAACTTTTAAGTTTAAAAACTATACTGGTCGAAATATATATTTTTGGATTAGTTTTTGAAGAAACTGGTCGTCTGAGTATTTGAAGTCAGCCACTGTGACACTATGAAATTACACTATGAATTTTGCGGAGAGTTTACCGTCAAAATCACGTCCGCCATTGCTGAAGTGCGTTCCAAAGAACTCGCGATTTTCAACCAGCGGTTTGTTGTCGTGATGTCATTCAGTCTCAAACGCATATATCGCATGTATTTCTATTCAAAACTTCGTTATTTATTTTTCTTTATGGACAAATAGAAAAAAACATTGTACTTTACTAAAATAAGTTCGCGCGAAGGTTTGTGTGAAAAGTACCTCCGCATGTTGTTGAGTTGAGTAAAATGACGTCACTTCCGCTGAAAATTAGCTCTGTCGCAGGAACGGTTCGGGTAATGGCGGACATAAAAACTCAAGATTCGGACCCCCAAAAAATAAAACTTACCGTTGTCATATAACAAAATCGGTTTGTACAGGAAAATATATAGTAACTTTGCTTTACGAGTAACGCAAAATATCATTATATTAAAATGTTTACGTTTGTCAAAAAAATGTTGTTCTTCGCAGAAAACATGAAGGTACTCGTACAATTTTAATATTTCCGCCATTTGTATATACGCTGCCGTCGTCCTTCCTATAAATGACAATGCAGTTAGTTTACAATCATGAGTGGTTGTTAGTACCTACAAAAAGAATATCTGTCACAAATATGCTTACTTGATAGGACGTTTTAATGATAGTATTCTTAAAATGCATTGAGTAAACAAGAGTCTTTACCACAGATCTGAACAAAAAGCAGTACAACCTACTTACTTGTTGTAGAGGTAGATATCAGGAGTCCACACCCTGTTGGCGTTCATATTAACTTGGCTGATTCCCCCATAATAAGAGGCGTTCCACACTAAAAATGGGTTGTACCATGACTGTGAAAAGATAATATTAATTATACTTGTAATAAATAATAAACGGCTCTCGAGCTCTGAACATGTCTGAATTACATATTTAATGTTGGGACAAACCACGGCATGTCAATCGCCTTACCGTAACCGTGCTGTACCGTAATTTGATTGGATCAGCAGGACAAAAACAACAACGAACCATTCGAATGTCACGGCATGCCGTACAGTAACCGTGCTGTAGTCATTCAGGTCGTAGTTTGTCCCACTCATACGAAATCTGTTCTAAGTATAAGCTAGCGGGTAACCCGGAATCCAAAATCGAGCTGTTTTTGTTGTTGGCCGGACTCTGAGATCCGGAATCCAAATCTAAGTATCCTGAATTTCCATTCTGATTGTAATATGGGGCTCATAGGCCATATTGATAAATGCGTATTTTCTGCTACATAGTTTATCCATACGTACAGAAAACCTATCATTACCACGCGAAAGAGCATGTTAAAATTAGTGATCTTGCAAATGTGAACGTTGAGGAACGCAGCTTTACTGAAACAGTGACGTTACAGCCATTTGAAATTTTAAAAAAACCAAGGACTTTACAGCCTCGCTTTCATGTTTTTTTCTCGTTTGAAATACTATAACTCAACAGCAATTCTGCACATTGCTCTAAAACTGAACACGATTACTAGTTCAGTTTTAATGTGATCTTTCATGTGGTAGCATTAATTTGAGTTCCTTCAACAAAATCTTCTTCCAAATTATGCAAACAATTAAGAACTCTTTTATAAATCGCTTAATTTTTAAATATAACTTAGCTTTATAGTTTTTTATATTGTATATTCTCATCTCGTATAATATCTATGAATGTAACATAATATATGTATTTTTATCTTTTGACACAATAAACAAAGATACGGCCATCATGAATTCGGTTAATGCAGTACGGCATACGTAATCTGCTCTAATTAAGTACGGTACGTAATAGGTACTTGTTGACTGAGTGGGAGGGCCGGACGGGAAAATATTTGGCTCTAGGTCATTTTGTACGGACCTCGCTCGCTGCGCTCGGTCCGTACGTCATGACCTAGACTGTAAATATGTTCCCGTCCTGCCCGACCTAACTCAGTCAATAGGTTTTTTATCATATGACAATATTTTGTTGTAGAACAAACCGCAAAACAGCAAGAAAAAAATTGTGCAGGGCCGGACGGCTTTTCCCGGCCCGCTCACACCATACATGTCCGTCCCTCATCACGTGACGTTTGTAAATGTTTTGAAAGGAAAGCGCGCGAGGGCCGTACGGGTCATATGATAACTATAATTAATAATTTTAATTCATTATATTGAACCACGTAGACGCACCTGTCTAATCCACAGATTTGTTTTTAGTATCTGGTTCTTTTCATGCTGAAAACAAAAGTTATATTTAGAACAATGTCCAACGGATAATTTTCCATAAAGCAAAATTGAAAATGCAGCAAAATACACTGGTTTTTATTTGTGACTTTTTCATAGTTCATCTTTAAGAATTCTTACTTTAACAAGCCATGATTTCTTCACTAGCTGACTTGAAAGGGGAACTGAACCCTAAATCAACCCAACGTCTATATAAACATGTATTCGAAATAAATAGGTTCTGCCATTTTATTTTTCTGCTATGCGCGTCTATGAAGAGAAAATCCAAAAACCTTTCTCACAACCTCCGCTATGTACAGATGGCTCAAGTCTTGTAATTTGTGACGTCAGGTACTGGGAATAAATTAGTTTTGCCATGCTGTCCTGACATTGCATTGAATAGCGGGACTTAAATGGCTTCTAATTGCGGACCATTGTGTTTTCTTTGTGCTAGACTGGTGATCGATTTTCCTTGGTATGTGTGACTGAATTTGCACTGAATTGAGCCGCCACACAATATAGAATTTTCAGCGGAAAATCGAACTTGGAGACTAATTTTCTGTTCATAGACGCGCAACACAGTAAAATAAACAAGAGCCCATCTGGGCTTACACTCGGGCCACATGAGATTGGAGATCAAATACACTTTCATTTGAAATCCTCTTAGTAATAACCAAAGTGAAGAATTATTAGCTGAATCATAGTTAATAGAGTATTAACTATGGCTGAATTTAGCAGTCTTTAGGAGTGGCCGGTAGCGCGGTGACTTTCATTCTCTGCTCCCCTAGTATATATGTAATTTAATAGTTTTATTTTTCTCGTATGTTGACCTTTTAATAGAAACATTCTACTAACAAACTGCACTGATTTGAGCAGGCATATATTCATTGTTTTGAACCCGATAATTAACCGTACTACCGTACTTCATGGTCACTTTCTTTAGTAGTGGGTTGTCGGTCAGGTGATTGTAAACTCTCGTCATTTAGCACAGAAAATGTATTCTGATGAATAGGGATCGGGTTGTCATGTAAGAAAGATGGCTCTTGAACAAACTGATTCGTTGCTACAGCTTTAGTAGGTTGGGTAGTCTCGGAACACTGGAGACCTTGGTCTTTCATTGTCTTCTTTTTTGTATTCTTGATTATTACTCGGGCTGCCTGTGGCAGCGCCGAGTCTGAAAATGCAAGTGGTTATTTTTTTTATTTTTTTATTTCATGTCAGACGGCTTCTGCGCATGCGTTAAAGGTCAAATTCGAACCAATCAGATTGCACTGTGCTGGTCACGCAAACAAAGGTTAGATTTCCTCAGGCGCGCTCAGATAAGAAAATTCAAAGCTCAGACTAGGCGAGACAAGGAGATATCAATTTCAAATAGTCATTGTCAGAAATCTATTCCATCGTGGGCAATGATGCAATACAACCTAAATTTGAGTCAGGTCCATGTTTTACGACAGAATAACCAGAGTCTTTCTACTGGATTCGGAGAGCTCGAGACATTATACAAGTCTGCTAATATGGGGAAAACTGAAACAAAAAATGAACTTTGACGGCAGAAACCCTCATATTTGAGCCAAGCGGAATATTTACATGATCCGCTAAGATTTTTACAAATCTAATCAGTTAAGCAGATGTACGCAGTGTATGCCAACTGAAATGCTGTGCTCGTTTTGTGGTTACGGCTCAGTGGGGCAACTACCCGAACAAGAAGCATGAACTGCCAGCAAAGAGAGAGGAAAACTGAAAGAGGAAATCCTTGTGAGAAATCGACGTACATATGAAGCTATATACGTTATCATCGACTATATGGGAGTCAAACATCGAGCTGCTATGAAACCGCTTGTGACAGTTTGTTTACGCACTTTCATGACAAACGAACGTTTCTACTTTCGACACAATGGTCGCTAAACTGTACGAAATCTCCAAGGATATATCCCTAATGTCCAAACTAAAGGGAAAAACTGAAAGAGGAAATCATTGTGACCAATCGACATAAATATGAAGCTCCAGAAGTAATTATTGAATACATGAGAACCCATAGAGAAAACCGATAATAATGAACACGGTATTAGTTTCACCGACATTTGTGGCGTAACTGAACTCGCACTACAGCATAGCTTGAAATACTGTACGAAAACTCCCGTTTAAAAATTTCCTGATGCCGAAAGGACCGTAGCATTTAAACAAGATATCCTTCTGACCAATCGACATACATATTAAGCTGTGAAAGTATGTTTCCATTCCATAACAGCCGATAGTGCAAACTAGTAAACTGCCACTAGTAAATTGACCTTGCGAGTACTGAACTTTCTAGCGTCAAATGCATGTGTTACGTTTCCAAACTTTAGGACAAGAAATCTTCCATAGAATGTTCTATTTTATTTACAGCTGAGAACTGTATTATTAAACATAAGAAATAAAACAATGGTGCCATTTGAAGAATTATATCATGTCAAAAGTGCAAACGAAGAAATATATATCTACGGACGCGAGCAGCTCGATCGTTTCACTTTGGTCAAACTCGGACTGTTTACGACTGGAACGGAAAAACAAAAAGTAAAACCTACTAAGTTACTAGGTCTGAACAGTACTAATTTATTAACTAGCTGCGAGTTGCTGACAGATATCTCAAGACTCTAGCTAGCTGCACGATAGTAGTCTGAACATACATACACACATGAATAAGTAGTGTTTTCAATAAAAGATCAACTACTTTAATTTACATACGAGAAAACAAAAATATTAAATTACATACAATACAATACAATACAATACTTATTTATTGGAACCTTGATACAAACAACGTGTACATCGGTATAAACCCAATAAAATAAAATAAAAATAATAATAAAACTATGTGTTTAAGCTATATATAGAATGGGATAAGTGTTATAAAAATAGGGGAAGAAATAGTAACAAGATTGATAACGGACGTTATGTCAATTTACAATTTCATCATACTTATCAATAATGTCTTTAATGAATGAACTGCTAACCTTCAAAATATTTTCATCTTTCATAGAAATTAAATAATAAAATAAATTACAAGGATCAAAGTTAGAAAAAGAAGGATTAATCAAGAATAACTTATTCATAAATGAAACACGAGTTTGCACCATGTGAGAATTATCACATTGGAAAAGGTAATGGTGTTCATTACCAACTTCACCAGATGTACAAATGGTGCAAATTCTATTACTTCTAGGGATACCTTTATAACGACCTTGTTCAATCGGGAAACAGTGGGCTGAGATTCGTAACTTGGTTACAGCTCTACGTGTTTCAAAATCGTGGACTTTGGTTAAATAGGTTTCAAAATTATTATTGTTCTTTATTCTATAAAATAACTCTAACTTCGATTCTTTATTTCCTACTACGATCTCTGCTCTCTCTTCATTCCAACCATCTATGTAAATTTGTCTTAATTTTGCCTTAGATGATTTAAAAATTGACTTAAAATCTAAATTAGATACAATGGTAAAATCATTAACTCTAATGTTAAGTATCTTAAATAAAAGGGACATATGGCTGAACCAAGACCATGCTCCTTTTTTTGACAGCTCACATGAAATCTTCAAGGCCCCCATTAAAAATGGATTGTTAATGTGTTCAAGCAGATGAAAAAAGAATTTCAACAACACGCTGTAAATAGTTACATGTAGAGGAAAGGCACCTAACTCAGACCTTACTGCTGAATTAGTAGACTTGGAGCTCACACCTAGTAGCATTTTGTACATCTTAATATTCAACTTTTCACATAATAAATCAGAGTGAAACAACGTCTTCTTGTAAGATGCGAAGGAACTAAAACGTTTTGAATATGCACCCCATACTTCACAATTATACAACACTATAGGACGAATTAAAGCGTTATATAACTTGAGAAAAACTTTTAAGGGAGTTCCTAGTCGTGGATGGAACACCTTCAAAAGACTAAATAATACCCTAATACCTTTGTTATATAAATGTGATTGGTTAACAGCAAAGGAACCAGAGGGTGTCAAGACAGTACCAAGATACGTATAAGATACGGCTGTAGAAACATCAGTCCCACCGAAAGTACAATTAATGCCAATTTTACGGCCTGTCTTATTAAAAACATGTATATATATACTAAGGGAGCAGAGAATGAAAGTCACCGCGCTACCGGCCACCCCTAAAGACTGCTAATAATTCTTCCCTTTGGTTATTACTAAGAGGATTTCAAATGAAAGTGTATTTCATCTTCAATCTCATGTGGCCCGAGTGAAAGCCCAGATGGGCTCTTGTTTTTTTTAAGTTTGAAAGTCGGATCTCAGCTTTATTAACCCTCGGTTAACCCTCCTGTACAAATTGAGTCGTGGGCTAATTGACATTGATGTAAACACTTATCTCCGCCCACATACTGAACTCAGAACTCGGAGAAGCCATAATTGCAGATATAGACAAGATAAAGCGACTAAGGATACTTATTTTTATTCTTTTTTACCAAGGACTATTAGACTTTGGAATAACTTACCTGCTGATATTGTTGAGATTAACTCATTAATTACTTTTAAGTCCGAGCTTCTTAATTACTTAATTAATTAATCATTACTAGATTTATTATAGAGTACAAGCGGTGAAGGCGTGGAACGGCTAACTGGCTGAATAGTGCAGAATCCTTGTTTAATACGTGCTATTTGGTACTGTTTAGTTGGTGCTGTTTCGTGCTTTTATTACGTTCACTCGACTTGTTTTCTCAGTTGTTTTTATCATTTATTTATTATTTTATCACTTATTTTATTATTTTTATATATTGTACAGTTGGTGTGATAACCATACGGTTTATTACCGACTAAATAACATGTAGATGTAGATTATAAATATCCGCTTTCAACTCGCCATTTTCAACTTCTAGGTCAATAATATGTGATGACAGCATCTTGATTTCGGTCTTGTATATATTATCTTGCTGGACTAATTTGTCTTCCAAATGACTGAGTTTCGTTTTGATGTGACGAGAGTAAGAATTCATTACGCATACAGTTAGGTCAGCCTCCATGTTACAAATCAAGGTCATTAAATCAGCGAGAGAGTTCTTATTGCGGGCTAACAAATATCCTCGTGAAGAATCTCAAGAATTCCGTCTCTTCCGGTTTGAATTTTACTCATGTGTATGTTGCTTTTGGAGTTTCGAGGATATGTTGATACAAAACTACAGGCTCTTGGGGTTTTTCATTGACTTGTGAACGTGCAGGCTCTGTAACTTGTTTTGTTTTCTTAGTATAACATAAAGTGTGGAACATGTTCTCAAGCATGTCGCGTGTGACCTCTGTTTCTTCATTCATTAAGTTCTCTACTTTCATCTGTAATCTGGGAAACTCTATCTTTGCCCATGCCTTGGCACATAACTATTCCTGTTGTTAAGTAGACGTGGATGATTATAAGTAAAATCCTTCGACAGCTTGTACCGTTTCCGCTAGGTCAATATCTTCGCTGGAACGAAATAACTTGATCTCGATACTCTCTGATCCAACTTACGGTAAATTTACATTGGTCTTGAAGTGCCTTCACCCAAAATAAGATGTTCTCCTCGGATGTTTTAAATGCAGCACAGCGAGCCGATGGCTTATAGATTCCAATATATATTTCTTTGGCTTCAGGTCATCGTACGTGTCGTATATAAAAGCACTGGCCATCTGGGTAAAAAACGCGGTCCTTCGGCTCCGACAATAGCGCCAGTTGAAATATCCTGAGCCTGTTGGAAGGCTTTCGCACGAGTGAAGTTAAATAAAACATTAAACTGGCTTACATTTGAGAGATTAGAGCCGAGAAAGTTCCTCGCGGGTCTTCCGCCATCTTGTTTTACTGTATTAAATTATGTAAATAAATTAACCTGACGATTGTTGCGTGACCAGCACAGTGCAATCTGATTGGTGTGAAGTTGACCTTTAACGCATGCGCAGAAATTTTGCGACACCCAACAACAAAAAAAAAAAAAAAGAACGGCTTGCATTTTAAGACTCGTAAATAGCTGGACCATCGGGACTGAAAACACCCAGTAGATTGAACTCTCGATTGAATCATATAAATACATACATATCATGTTTAAACCTTACTCCGCTGCGGTTTTAGCCGGATAGATTGATCCAAATCACAAAGGCTTTTTTCCTTCAGCTTACAATACAATAAATCACTTACTTCTGTGCGAGATTCTTTCTTTATACATCCTGGTTAAACTCGTAGAACTCCGCTAAACATTCCGTGTACATAAACTGTCTAGAAACATAATCTTACTAGTTCAATGACCTTGAAGCACATGGCCTGTTCATGTCATATCTGACAGCTGTAAAAATGTCAGCTAGTGAAGTGTAACATTACTATTAATTAATTGTAACTTCCAGTTCCGGTTATAAATGTTCGATTGCTAATACTAGTCGTAGCTATCGCTAAAGTGCCAACGAAAACAAAAACCCAGAAAAATTGCCTCCGCCTGATCTGAATATAATACGCTGATAAATGAAAATAGCAATTATATTTATAGTTGTTTACATTTTAATAAATCACGATGGAACACTTTATAACTGTGCATTAGAAAACTCAACTATATATTTCACTTCATAGTTATTTCTGACATTTTACTCTTATGGCACTTTGAGAATAGATAAAGTACAGTGCCTTGCAGCATATAACAGCCAGGCGATTGAGGGAGAGCAGAAAAATTTAGTAAGAGCTGTAGAATAAGAAATATGGTTAGAACCAGGAGCCCATTACCAGGAGCGTCCATCTTCCCCACTGTGTCTGTACCCCAGCACAGAGGTAAATGAGGCTATTTTTAGCATTGCGTTTCGCGCGAAAAAGAACAAAGGTAGGCTATTCTTAGCCAATCAGATAGCTAACGTCACTTCTCATTATCATTCTTCTCACTTTCAACGCGGGAATTCGAATTGCTGGTTTTCACTCAATCCCCAGAGATTGAAATGTTGGTGCCCCAACAAAAGAAGCTAACGAGGAACCTATTGTTTAAGGGCACCAACATGGCGGCAACCTCTTTTCGCGGGAATTTCGATTCTAAAAATAGCCTCATCTACTCCTGTGCTGGGGATTAGGCTTTAGCACATTCTGCTCGAAAAAAAGGCTATTCTGCTCGAAAAAATTGCCCGAAAAAAAGACTATTCTGCTCGAAATTATGCTCCAAAAGTAACATTATGCTCGAATTTATGCTTCTGAAAAATTTGGGGCAGTTGCAGTCTTAGCTTGTACAAGCCGATTATTCCATTTTTTTCATGGATTAGTACTAATTTTACGTTTACGAGCTATAGGTCGGACTTTTTCGGAGCCTGCAATAAAGTTAAGATAAGTTAAAGCATTGGTAACCAACTGTCTTTCTTGTCCTTCATCATCATGGTCAATGATTTCTGTTTGTTCCGCCGCCATCTTTGTTTTGCTCGTACCCAGCTCCCTCTCGTCTCCACTTTTCCTCATTCCCAGCCCCCAAAATATGCAAAATGGCCTATTCTGCCCGGATTATGCCCCAATTACGTTTTCTGCTCCTGAAGCCCTATTATGCTCGAAATTCTGCCGGCAGAATGTGCTAAAGCCTACTGGGGATCCAACCCATAACAGAGGAACGCTCCTGGTAATAGGCTCCTGTTAGAACCTAGAGGATACGGAGTGCTCGACACTGAATTTTAGTGCTCCAGACTGGGCTTATTGGGGTTGGCATTGTTGTTGTACCTAAGAAACAAGAGAAAACAAAGGGTTTATCATGTTTATTGTATTTATTGAAATCATTGGGGATAACGAAAGATGCACAGCATATAAATGATTGTTGATCAAACTACGATACAGTTGTAACAGAACTTTAATAACTGTATGTCTTCGGTACTGTACGAGAGGTTTGATTAAACTGGCACTGTTTGCTCGATTTTGAACCAAATGGTTCGATTATTCGTGGCTTGCTAGCCGATTGAGAACGCACTGGTTCTGGCACTTTTGTTTATGGCAGATTTCAGTACGCTTACTCGGTTTAGAACACGCTGGTTTAAGCTCGCTAGCAGCGGAATATTTGTTGTTTGATTATCGGCACGCTGGCCAGTTCAGTATTGGTGATCTAATTTGCTTTCAAGATGCTGTTTTGCTTGTTGTTTCTACAATTTGTGGCTCGCTGGCCAGAATTTGTGGCTCGCTGGCCAGAACACGCTGGTTCAATGTTTGAGCGGCTTGCTCGATTTAGAACACGCTGGTTCAAATGTTTCACAGATGCGGTATTTAGCTCAGTTGCCTCATGTTAGCATTAGGTATATACCAGGGGGATAATATTAGATATTAAAAGACCGAGTTTCGCTGCCATCCCTTCGCTCTAGCGCGTATTGCTGCGGTGCCTTAACGGATTTCTGTTAAGTGGATTTCTTCCTCGCCGTCGCTGAGCATGGCCGAAGCTCCTGTAGAGAGATTTAGAGGTTCAGATTCGTCCTGTACCGCCACCTGCAGCGGAAGAACCAGCAGCGGTAGCAGAAAACCCAAGCCCTATAGCTATGGATGCCGAGGTTACGTATACTTTACCTTTCTTTTGTTAGTTTGGTTTTCAGCAGTTATATATTTGGTTATTTCATTCCTCTACGGTCTGTAGACAAGCGAGATGTATGTCAGCTTGTTTTGCGAACCATGTGTCGGTTCATAATCTTATACTGATAGGTTTCCTTGGTGTTCCATTGGCCGTGTATCGGCTCGTTTTAGAACCGTGTGTCGATTCATAAACTTAGGTTTTCTTAGCGGTTTGCCATTGGCCGTGTGTCGGCTCGTTTTGAGAACCGTGTATCGGTTCATAATCTTAGGTTGTCTTAGTTTTCCATTAGCCGTATGTCGGCTTGTCCCGAGAACCGTGTGTCGGTTCATAATCTTAGGTTGTCTTAGTTTTCCATTGGCCGTGTGTCGGCTCGTTTTGAGAACCGTGGATCGGTTCATAATCTTAGGTTTTCTTAGTTTTCCATTGGCCGTATGTCGGCTTGTCCTGAGAACCGTGTGTCGGTTCGTAATCTTAGGTTGTATTAGTTTTCCATTAGCCCTATGTCGGGTCGTTTTAGAACCGTGTGTCGGTTCATATTCTTAGGTTTTCTTAGTTTTCCATTGACCGTATGTCGGCTCGTTTTGATAACCGTGTGTCGGTTCATAATCTTAGGTTTTCTTAGTTAGTTTTCCATTGGCCGTGTGTCGGCTCGTTTTGAGAACCGTGTGTCGGTTCATAATCTTAGGTTGTCTTGGTTTTTTCTTTGACCGTACGTCGGCTCGTTTTGAGAACCGTGTGTCGGCTCATAATCTTAGGTTTTCTTAGTTTGCCATTGGCCGTATGTCGGCTCGTTTTGAGAACCGTGTGTCGGTCCGTAATCTTAAGTTTTCTTCGTTTTTCATTAGCCATGGGTCGGCCCCGGGGGGGGGACTCCTTTATGTGAGGGGTACATGGATGCTCATCTTTTAGGGGTCAAAATCAGGAGTTTGGTACCACTTAGGGTATCCACGATCAAACACAGACATTTCTATGTAAAGCGGTACGTGTTAGGGGTCAGGTGTCAATTGAACAAAAAAGCGGTTATCTATTTACATTTTTATTATATTTTAGGGGTCAAAATAAGCTTGAGCCACGCCCATTTTAGTACCTCTTAGGGGTCAAATCGAAAAGGTCCGACGAGCTTTATATGGGAGTTCCCCCCCGGGGGGATCGGCTTGTTTTGAGAACCGTGTGTTAGCTTGTTTGATATAGTTTGTTTGTCTTACGAGCGTGCCGTGTCTCCTCATAGTATTGAGATTACTTCATGTTCATTAGCCGTTTTACGGCTTGTTTACGAGCGGTGTATCACTTCATCACTATTCGGATTCCTTCATTTGTCATTTACTAGCCATTTGTTGGAATGTTTTGCGAGCGGGGTGTCACTTCATAGTATTTTTAGGATTACGTCATTTTCATTTAACGTTCCGCGGCTTGTTAGGTGTCACTTCGTAGTTTTCGGATTCTTTCATGTGTCATTAGCCGTTTTGTGGCTTGTTTTGCAGGCCAGGTGTCACTTCATGGTATTAGGATTCTTTCATGTGTCATTAGCCGTTTGGCGGCTTGTTTTGCAGGCGATGTGCCACTTCATAGTATTAGGATCCTTTCATTGGTCAGTAGCCGTGTGGTGGCTTGTTTTGCGAGCGGGGTTCTTAAGTCACAGATTTCCTTCATTTGTCATTATTTGCCACGCGTCGGATTGTTTTCGAGTGGGGTGTTCATAGTATTATTTAGGATTACTGCATTTTCGTTAACCGTTCGGCCTGGCCCGAGTAATTAATTAATTGATATCAATTATTATCAATTGAAACAACTATCAATTTTATCAATTAGCTACGTCGTGTAATATAAAAGTGGAAAAATGTTAAAAAAACTAACCGATGGGCGAGAGGCTGCTTTTAATATTTTTTATAAATTTATTTGAAGTATGATAAGATAAAAAGAAAAAATATATGCTTGTTACTAAGCCAGTGTTGATAATAAGTTTGCGTGCTGAAGCTAAATACTTCTTAAGGCTAAATTATATTGTGATTCCCAGACGGTAACATGATCTATATCCAAGCAACCAATAATGTTTTGCGAATGTACTTAATTTCAGCTGGCCAGAAGGAGATACATCTTTTCGAGATATACAGTCTAGTCTCGATGTAGTCTGCCTCAAAGCTGGTCGATATTTATACAGATTAAAGATACTCTGCTTATTTCAAGTTGATCGTGAGAGAAAATTATACATGCAAGTGTTAGAAAAAGCTTTCGAGTCTCTGGCCTCGCTTGTTCAAGTCACTTGAATGACATTCCAGACAAAGCATTGGCTAACCATGGCAAGGGAATGTCATTAATAAATCAAGGGCATAAATAGGGACAGTTCAGGCCTTTCTATTTCACTTCAAGAATTAAGCTTCTCAAGAATAACGAAGAAAAGGACAAGCTAAAGGTGAATTGACTCAAAATAATCATTGCATCAAATACTTCAGAAGTAAATACATGTATATCGTTAAATAGGATTCGAAGAACTGGTTGTTCTGGTCAGACAAGTGTTCTAGACGGCCGATATTGTTATCTTATATTTTCCATGACGTCGTATACTGATATTCTGTCTGCGTTACCCCTATATCACTACAATTTTCGCTAGGATCGCACTCTCCTCAGTTGATCAATTTAAAAACTGTATTGAAATTTCTAAGTATACAATTTTTGCCAGCATGTGGAACGGACGAGGCCTCATTTAGTTAACGTTTCTCGACGAGTTGTAATACTAGAATCACTAAAGTATAAGATCAAAAAAATTAATAACCTCAAGAGCTTTAAACAAGGGACTGGAGTGATGATCAAATTTAGAGAAGGTAATTATTCGCATTGCTTTTTTTTTTGCAAAATAAAAATTGGCTGAAGAGTGGTCTTGTAAGTATTTCCCCGTATAATTATTCCGTAAATCAAAAAAGGATATATTAAGGCATAGTACAAACTCAAGAAAATGTGTGGTTTTATATAGTGACGAAGTTTAGAGAGGATACCAATACTTCTTCTGATTTGTTTTGCAATGCATTCAACTAGTTTTTTTTTTCAATTAAGGTTAGAATCAATTAAAATACCAAGATATTTGATACAGAGATCCCCCTTAAGTTGCTTGTTGTTTATAGAAAGATTAAAATTATGATTCTGTATCTTCTTTTGTGGCGGATGGAAAATGACAAAATTGGATTTTTCTATATTGAGTGAGAGCATATTAGTACATAACCATGTATGGATATTATTTAATTCAGCATTTATATTTGTTTCTAGTATTGAAATATTTTTATGTTTATAGAACAGATTTGCATCGTCTGCAAATAAGTGAAAATCAAATAGATCTGAACAACTATGAAAATTATTTATGTATAATAAAAACAACAAGGGACCAAGAACTGATCTCTGTTGAATTCCGCAACTTACATTGCATTTATCAGATGTTGAATTATTTACAGTAACAACCTGCTGTCGGTCACTATAAGGTATGAAATGAACCAGTCTTTGGCAATTCCTCGAATACCGTAGTATTCAAGTTTTTAATCAAAATTTGGTGATTCACAGTGTCGAAGGCTTTACTAAAGTCAAGGAATATTCCACAGGAATAGTTTCGGTCATCAATTGCGTTTTGAATTTTATCAATTATGCAGAGAACAGCACGATCTGTACTGTGCTTAGCTCTGAAGCCAAATTGCTTTTCAAAGAAAATATTGTTTTTTCCTAGGAATATACATGAGTTTTTCGAGGAGCTTATTAAAGACAGAAAGAAGAGAAATAGGTCGATAGTTGCACAGGCAAGTCTGGGATCCTTTTTTATATACAGGAATGATGTTTGCTAATTTGAAATCATTAGGGATAATACCAGTTGAAAGAGAAGCATTGAATAGTGATTGAAGACCAACTCCAAAGGTTTTGATATCACAGTTTTTAACATTTTGAGTATGTCAATTGGAATACTGGATGGTCCCGCAGCCTTGCCAGTTTTTAAGTCAGAAATTTCACTTTCAATCTCACTACTTGTAGTGGGGAAAATGTATAAACTATTACACATTGGTTTGTTTAGATATTCCATTGGGCTTTTGTATGTACTAGGTATTTCACTTGCTAATGCTGGACCATCACTGGCAAAATAATTGTTGCATGCATTTGCAACAAGTTTGGGGTCAGTGATTTCAATATTATTTTCAACAATCTTAATAGACCTCTGACTAGTTTGTGGCTTAAAGTGTACTATTTGCTTAATGCCCATCCATATCCTTTTACCGTCCTTAAAGTTATCACAAAAGTATTGATTGTAGTACAGCTTTTTGCTTATTTTTAGAATATGATTTAATTTACTTCTATAGAACTTAAATTTCATATGATAATAGGTAGATTTTGTTTTAAGAAATTTCTTATATAGACTGTTTTTAACTTGAATAGATCTTCGTAAAGCACTGGTTATCCAAGGTTTTGATTTAAGCTTTATCTCCCTCCTAGATAATTGTTTAATAGGTATATGTTTATCTATTATATTAGAATTTTTTGTATAAAATAAACTGAACATAGCAGATGCATTCCTTTTAGACATAAACACAGATTCCCAGTCAATCAATTGAATCTCATTGATCAAGGCTTGTTGGTCAAATTTCGAGTAATCTCTTTTAAATAGTTTAAGATTATAAGGAAGTGTTGCAAATTGATTGAAAATTAAGAAATTGGGCAGGTGATCAGTGAGGTCATGTACTATATTGCCACTAATGGTGAAATGCTTAATTGAATTGAAAAAAATATTGTCAATCAATGTTGCTGAATGGTCTGCAATTCTTGTTGGTTGGAGTATTTGGGGCTGAAAGAAATTTGAACCTAAAGTATTGAGAAAAATATCAGTTGCTGTGTGGGATTCAATCTTTAAAAGATCTATATTAAAATCACCCATAATTGTACAATACTTATTTTCTTGGTTGATTCTCTCAACTGTCGAATTCAGATATTCAATATTTTTTTCTAGATTACCATTAGGGTGCCTATAAAGAATTCCACATAGCAAATTTGAGTGGCTATCATTATGCACCTCAATCCACAAAACTTCAAAGTCATCAGTAGTGGTAGTAATTTCAGATCTAATGGCAAAATTCAAACTATTGTTTATGTAGTAAGCAACTCCCCCGGCATTGGAGAGGCTTGGCTGTGAGAGAAACTGATATCCAGGTAAATCAGTGTTGGATATAGGAGGCTGGCCATTACTGAAAAAGGAAAATATTAATCAGATAGCATGTCTGCTAAACTATCAAAATTAGCTGATAGGCTCCTAATATTACAATTTATCAAAGAGAAAGATTGGCCATTTGAAAAACATTCACTGATATCATGGTTATTATGAAAGTCATGAGTACTAAAATTAGAAACCAAAATTATTATCTGAAGGCATATTTAGTTCAGCATCTAGGTTAGTCAAGTGAGGGATGTTACTAGGAGAAACAATACTAAGGAATGGGAGTGATTGAGACAATTCACAGACCTTCTCACTAATATCTGTGGCAGAAGTGCCATTAGGACATTTTATGCAATGCATTGTAAGTCATTATTAGTTCTTGGCATAATGTACTTATCTAGACTGCATCTTTTGAAGATCATATTTGTTCCGAATTAAGTAAGCATGAGTATCCTTGTCTTTTCTAACATTAATTATTTAATTAATTAATTGTTTAATTATTTAATGATTATATTATTTCTATGCCGATTATCGTTAGGAATTATTATTATTACAGTTGATTTCCGGTGTTTAAACTTCACCGGGGAGAACAGCAGTTTGTTGTGCCAGGAATCTTAAGAAAATGTCGGGAATTGGTATATATAGGCTCAGGGAATTTACCGGGAGATCGTTGACATGTCGGGACAAAATGAAAATAAATCGCGACAACTTTTGAGTTACACACCACAGCTCAAACAGGATTCAGTCGCACGATAGCCCCAAAACTACAAAATATATTCATCTAACACCTTGGCACTTTTATCACCCAGTAATCTATTTTTCCTGCCAAAGTGCTACTGTAGGTTCTCTTCTAATACACTTCCTTAACTGAGCGGAGCAGCATTCACTACCTGTTAGGTATACTAGTTGTTATTATTATTAAAGAGAAGCTTAGAGATTATATGTATTTATGGAACTTTTGCCGAAATCATTAAACAACTCGATTCTCTGCTCATATTTAAAGAGGGCGCACTCAAGCCAGCCATCTTTTTCGAGATTCTCGTTTTAAATCAGTTATAAAGGCAGCCTCGGCGTTTTTATAGACACACAAGGCACGCGTACTAACCATATCGATGATCTGATGCAAAGAGATACCAAACTTGACGGTAATCGTGTGCTGTTTTTGAAGCACAGGTCTTAGCTCAGGTTTGTATCCAGTGAACAGGGCATTCATCAAGCGATATTCATCTCTATCTACTACCGCTGATATTGGAAGTCCGTGGTCAACACCTTTTTGAGACAAGAAAATACGGAGAGTTATCAAATGGTAATTAAGAAGGACAAAATAATTGCAAAAATATAATTAAATAATGGAAATGATAATGGTATCGAAATATGTACATAGAAAAATGGAGCCCAGTTCAATTTGAAATTGCTAACTGGTTTTCTACCCTCAACTCGCATCACAGCAAGTAAAGCATTTCTGAACCGCTTTCTTTAAAAAATAACCATATATTATACATATATTTGCTTTCCAAAACCGTTAATCTCATACATAAATTAAATTAAATTAAATACATAACATCAGGCTATTTTCCAAACTAGAAAATAAAATGTTCAAAACGTAAGGGAATCGTCACATATCGATTTTTCCACGAGAAACGTCCAGCGAAGTTTTGGGGTGGGGGTTTGACCTGTGACGTTTCTCCGTGGAAAAATCGATAGTTTTCAGAAACATCACCTCACATATCTCCGCGGCGATATGTAAAGACTCCTGAAGAGAAATGGCAGATTGCGGTTGCCCCACAGCCGGCTAAGTTTTTGAGAACTCACCGACATAGATAGTAGTGAATTCAAAGGTTTCACGATGAATTCGACGTTCCAGTTCCCACCAAATGGGACCCAGAGGTTGTGACAAGTTGTTTAAGTTGGAATAAAAAGGCGGACATGAATGAAAAGAGGTAGTGTATGACTTTTGAAAAAAGAAATCATTAAACCGCTCTGACGTTTCTTAGGGGGTGGGGGGGGCGGAGGGGTTGAAAAAGAAACTTCGCTGGACGTTTCTCGTGGAAAATCAATATGTGACGCTTCCATAAGGTAGTACTCATTTCCTTTGGTAATAACAGACGTTTTAACTATTAATAATATGAATATTAAATTATAATTTTAACCCAAGTTAAGAATCAAAGCTCAATTGTACTTACATATGCCTGAAGAAGTCAATATGAACAGCAAGGCGAAGAAATAGAGGATGTATCGAGCTACTATTACCATCTGGATACGAAGTGTAGATCAGTCTTCAAAGGTCTCAAATAAAATGGCTTGAAAGGTTGTTTTTCTAATACTTATCGTAGCAGCTTATATGTCGCTTCCCTGCAGAGTGAAATGAAAATAACACAACGGGTGAGAACTAAGGGTTTTTCGAGAGCTGTAAATACTTGAAGAAGACTTTTGTCATGGTGACGGTCAATGCAGTTTCTAAGCCAATGTCAAATAACTACAACGGCCTTTAATCACCTACCATGAGAGTAATAAATTAGCACAGCCAGAGAAGACGGCCGCCTGTTATCGCTCCCCAGCTATAATCTTCTCAGGCTAATAAATTAGCAGAAACCTATTCTACAAAGAACCTAATTTTTACAAAGAACTGATAATGGTGTCAGTCTCATTATAGAGCCTGCCACCGAAACGGTGTTAAATTCCAGCCGAGATATACGCGTTCAGTTAGGTTATTCTTGGTTTGCAATGACGTCACACACAATTATTTTTGATTCCCAAATGAAATAAAATGTTTTTGAGCTTGAAGATAGATCAAAAATATATATCTGGGCACAATTTTGAAGCAGAAGAGCATTTAGTTTATGAGTTATGGGCGAAGAAATATGAGAAGTTGTTATCGTAAATGTATGGGACGGCCATTTGAAGCACCAACTAAGATGATCGCCAAAATATTTCATCCATTTCATTTGGTTTCACTAAGAGTCTCATTAAACTGAACTTCTAAACGTTTATAAAGCCCAAAACCATTAATTCGGCACAAACCTGTTGTTTTAATTTCGTTACTAGTCTGAAACACGTGTCGCGAATTCTGCCTCCCTAAACCCGCACACAATTCACTTTTGGGTTCGTTTTAAAGCAGATTTATTCACCAGGTTTGATTCACAAGTCTCTTACAATCCCTCGCGTTTCGAATACCATACTCCTTTTTACTACAATCACTTATCACTTGATCATATTACTATTATTATTATTATTATATTATTATTACGTGTTCCTTTACTTTGTTATCTTGACGTCAATCACGGATCATTTTGCTTTAAATGTCTTATTATGGCTAGTCTCCGACACACGTGAAGGTCACTCATTAATTGGTACACAATTCAAACCATTCTGTAACTCGCATCGTAAGCAAAACATCGTATTGACCTGAAATTTCGTCTAACTAAAGGAATTTAACCAAGGACATCTACATAATGTTAAAGAAATAGCTTTATAGGATTTAGAGTTTAGAATTTAGGTTTTTGATGATACTGTTATGACGTCACGTGCAAACGAGCACTCCCCTAAACTTAGGATGAGAGCTTACAATTAGAGCGTGCGTTGTATCTGGAAAACTAGCATTTAAGGCCAGAACCAAACTGTGAGACCCTCCAATTCGTAGTTCTTGAGAGGTAACCAAACCTTAGCCTCGGATGGAGGCTGGAGTTGACCCTGCACTGATACAAACCCTATATAGCTACTATGAATATGGATATGTTTTGATTATCATGCCAGGAGCCATAATGGGCTCCTGATCATCCTAACTATTATACCCCCTAAGTCAAACTCCTATTTTATGCCGCGTCATTTGCTAGTTATAAAGAGATCGAGAGCTCTGCATGGCGTCGCACTAGTTTGCTGAAATATTGAACAAAGAGAATTATATCCAATCTCAGTTTGGAATAAATATGGCCACTACTGTGACGGTTTTATTTCAACAAATGTCAACGACAATAATGTCCTATACAATAAACAATTGTTACAGCAGAACACCCGCCAGAAGCCACAAATTGTGGCAACCAAGACACCAAGCAGAACTCGCGATGGATGCGCCTGATCCAACTTTCGACACGTGTATGGGAAAAACTACTAACTAAAATGTAACAACAGGTTTAACAAATATTACAAATCGTACTAAATTAGCAAAGTAGCAGCACATGCTGACCTACTTAACCTTGCGACACGTTAGTTTAACTAATGTAAAAAACATGTCACGAATATAACCCATTTAGCAAAGTAGCAGCACCGGCTGACCGCAAATAATACGTGTACTGCTCGATTACAGCACATGCCTGACTAATCGGGCAGTATTCGCATCTTAAAGAAACACGAACCGACGCCATTTAATACCATCAATGTCCCAATTAAGCTTACGAGCCACGTAATTGAGGGCAATCAATGCAATAGCAGCACATGTCTGACCTACAAAATTGTTCCTTTCTACTTGATATACATCTATCTGATATCAATTTGCGTACAGAGTTTCGGATCTGATGTAAAGTTTAATGCGTCAGATTTCCAGCGACCAAGAGTGCGTAACTGCGCATCCGAGAGACCATTGTCGGCGGTGTGACAAGCTGCCCCAATTCGGAAGCTACGGCTTTTGTACCTGCTTGTGTCCAGACTACAAAATATCAAGCCACGGTTCAGCTCGGTATTAAAACGGCTAACCGTAACGGAGCTGTCGAGATAACAGAATAGTGGCCCGGGCTTGGTTCCTCTAACTTTACAATAGTCTATTAGACCTTGTACAGGACAAAAGGGCAAAGAATCCTCCCGAGCAATGTGTATATCAAAAGGCCATATCTAATCAGAAGAAGGCATATCTAATCGATAATACTAAAAGACTAAAGGTCAGAAGCATGCTAATAATCGACAGCTGTCGCGCGCTAAGTTTCGCCATGTCTTTTAGTGAGGCAACGCCAAAATGCTAGTATTACGAAAGTAAATACCTCGACATAGTTGGTATACAGTGATTTAAAATTACTTTTGGTTATAACAATGGTCAAGCCAAGTTCCCCAAAAACCAAGTGCATGGTCAGTAACCGAGCGCAATAGAGCACACCGTTAACCAGTAGGTGGCCGAAATGGGCTGTACACTCCTGTGGTTTCTACCAGCGGCACTAAACGAGTCTTAAATGCCATGGCCAGTGTATCATAGTGTACAACCAATGCCGTGCAATTATTTGGCCACGACTTACTAAAGGGTTGACACAGTACCATAGTATCACAGAGTACAACCAATGCCGCGCCATTAGTTGGCAACGACTTACTAAAGGTTGACACAGTACATACAATAGTATACATGCAGCCAATAACGCTGTACTCAAGATAAACTTGGCAGTGACTAAACATGTTATACAAATGGCTGGCACCAATATAAATTATATAACATCTGGCAAGGCTATAGGCAATCATTATACACGGGAACTGGCGACAAAACAAATACACAGTAGCCAAATATTGAAACACGTGTTGTCGTCACTAGCCGTCATCAGCACTAAAGGCTAGATCGCATAGATTTTAGCATTGCCCATCTAAGACTGCGGTAAAGCTTATGTTGTCCACTACTATTGAGGTGGACTCCATCCCAGGCAAGAAAAACATTACACGCCCTCCAAAATCCCTTATGGCCCCAAAACATAGCATAAGGGATGAGCTCTAAGACCACCCTTAGTTACCTGGTCAAAAGGCCCACGTTCATGTTAAATTCCTCCGCTGAATCGCGGCGAATAGTCTGGCACACACAAATGAATTTGACGTTGTATTCACCATGTAATAGGCGCACAAGGTCCTCAAGATCAGAACCGACTATCTGAGGCGAGCGCTGCATAAGATCATTCGCCCCAAACTGAATGATAGCTATATATGGGGAGAACTCCAGACCTCCACCACGGAGAGATCGTACTGGATGGTTTTGTCCACGGTACGCCCTCCGACGCCATGCCATTTGATAACATGTGGTTCCGAAATGTGCAAATTTACATCGTACTCGGTAGGATTGCGGCTAATGAACTGATGCAGACAGCGTATAAAAGAATGACCGAGAATCAAAACGCGCGGTGCAGCCATGACTATGTCACACAAACTTATCAGAGGAACAATAAACTACTAATATTAAGTAAAACTAACAAAAAGGAGTGGAAAGTAAAACTTGCCTGAAAATGTTCGCCTTAGGTATCTAGAAATAATGTTGGCGCAAAGCTGGTCAGAGTAGGAAGGGCCGCCTGTATGGCGGAACGTGCTCTTAACCTATAGATGGGAACGCCCCCTTCCTCTGATTGGTAACATAATTACAATAGCTATCCCTGCCCTATCCTGCATACTATCATGTGACACTTCCTTGACATAAAATCACATTACTCTTATCGTAATGTTTATTTTTCGATTGGGCAAATCACGTGACGCGTCTCAAAACAACTCCCGACCCTTAAATTTGTGGCGCGTTCAGAAACCATTGACCTTATTCATAAATACTAAGGCTAACTCGAGAACTTCACAGTTTATTTAGCCTCCAGGCTCAAATATTACTTAATCTGTATTGCCCATCACATTGTATATATATTAGTTATTTTCTTTTCATATTGTATATGTCATTATAAGAGCAATAAAGATTGACAGATTGATTGAATGATAACTCAAAGCGAGGCCAGTTGTCACAGGAAGAGAAATATACAATCGATGGCAGGAAATAACGTTCTTACGATGCAAAAGAATACGAGTGCGGTACGACAGAAACTTAGACATCTCTGACCGACTCCAATGTTGCGATCTCTGGGCCAACTGGCCTCGCTCTGATACCATCAGTTACCAGACTTCTTTCCGTGCGGGCATAATAATAATAATAATCAACTTTATTTATAGAGGGTAGACACATAACAGTATTACAACTGAAAAACAAGTGGCCCTCCTACAATTAATATCATAAAATATAAAAACTGTGAATAACAATTACAAAATATAATTAATTGCGTTCGACGAAGGAGAACGCATACTAATCAGCTTGCATTGGGCTCCCTGTGCGTTTCCAGGCGAAACACATCGAGGAATTTTGGACCGTGGCGCTGGTGAGACGTCACGAGAGAGCTTTGCTGAGACGTTATTCGTCGTTTGCTCTCCAGGCCTGCTGGTTTTGTTTGTACGATTTATCAAAGGAGTGAAAGCCTGAGGGAAATGTTCACCAGTCTACGCTCTGGAGCATTGACGAAGTCCGATGTCTGAACTATATCAAACCAAACGTGGTATGTTTTGTCGGTGCAGCCTATTTAGTGCCTATTCAACCCTAACAGTCAAATCAACTCGTCCATAATATTTGCTGAAATGTCCAGTAAAAACCTGGTGAATATGCGATCGAAAATTCTGTTGGCTTTCTCGTTGTATTGGATTGTGCTTTCATTATTCCTACGAATTTTATAGCCATGATTCATTATTCCGCCGCTTTCACCCCTGAAACAATTAATCTACCAATATTGATCAGTAATAATTCTACAATATAAACTGACAATGGGCACTTGATATTCTGCAGCCAGCCTTGATCTCACTTGAAGAATAATTTGAATTCTCTGAAGGAACTGGATCGAGTGTAGTTTATACACACGCATAATTATATAGTTTATATTGTATCTGTCTGGATGAGTCTGGATGGGGTTAACTGAAAAACGGCCTGAAATTTAACTGCCAAGTGACAAATAAGGCTATTTTTAACTATTAATTGAACATTTACTGTTAGCTGATAAATTGAAGATCCAGCTTTGAAATTCAACAAAATAATATTAATTCTCAAAGATTACCCTTAAAATGCTATAAATGTTAGAGCTCAACTGTCAACTGACACATGTACAAATGGTCTAACTTTTAACTGTTATTTGTAAGTTAAACCCCCACCCCTACCTTCCAGTCCCTTCATTAATCAGACACTTATTTTTGAGTAGGAGGTCAACACAAGAAAGTGGGCATCTGTTACAAAACCTGGGGGCGAAGGCAAAATTTTAATTGTCTGTTGATAAAGAGAAAATAACTGCCAATGGATATTTTATTTGTTGAATTTGTTAAAACCACATTTTCCTCTAAATAAACTTACCTACCGGTGTTACATTATTTTTCTTAACAAAATACAAAAGTATATGCGTGGCTTGCTTAATATTCTTTGTTTAGCAATTGGAACTGATAACTTACATACTCGATGTTGCAATCCAAAATGTTTTCTTTATCTCAGTCATTTGATAACCTGCAGTGTATTTAACCAAACATACCCATCCCCTTGTATAAATTATAAGTCGAGACGTTCATATATCATGCACACAGTAGACCCGGTCTGTTATTGACTATTGTTGACAGTGTAGTTTATATTGCTGCAGTGATTTCTCAGAAGGGTGTGTATTTGTGACTACCGCAACTGTTCATTTATTTTGTTATAACTCGGGAACAGGGAGGGTTGATAATTCTGGTCTTAAAAACCATTTCGAACGCACTTTCTAATTTATGATTATCACTAGTTTATAAGCAAGCTAAAAGACAAACGTATCAATATTGGAACTATATGTACAGTGTATCTATATTAAAAATGGTAAAAATGTGACGCCAAAGGCAGAGCTAATATTTAAATAGTAAAATGTTCTATATCCTTATAAGTATAGCAATAAAATATTAGAACATAGCTTTCTTGAAACTACCTAGACTCGGTTTTCTTTTTATTTCAATTGGGATCGTATTCCAGCACTACAAACGACATTCAATTTTGCATTTGCATGAGATGGGAATTATTTGTTCTATTTATGACTTGGGAGGTATAACAAAACACTTAACTGATGACTGTCACCCTCGGGAAACAGTGAGTTTTGTTTTCCCCTCGGGTTTCGGGAAAACAAAACTCAGACACCGTTTCCCTCCGGGCCAGTCATTAGTTCTTATTGTTATAGTTGTGAAACCTATGACGTTGGGGTCATGTTGTCCGCCAACCTCGTTCCCAGGGTCTTCTCGGTCAGATCCAAGATGGCGGCTATTCCGAGAGAAGACCCTGGTAAAGGCTGAATCACGTGACCAAAAATCTCCAGAAATCCTGGGAGATTTTAATCACGTGATGTGGGCGTCCAATATGGCGGCCAAGCTAAATATGGAAATGTTTAACACGTGCCTACAAACCATATGTACTCCATTCCGGAGTGAGCGAGATGCGATTAACGGTATTTTCACGCGGCGAACGACGAAGTGAAAACAGGTCTACTGAAACAGTTCGAAATGGAGTTTACTTGGATAAAGAAACAGTGGAAGGGTATCACAAAGCTACCAGGATGTATCTAAGCTACAAGAGAATCCTAAAAAGCCGTCCAGTGAATCTGCATAATGGCAGCACGCTTTAGATTTGTTCTCGTTATATTTTTCGTTTTATCCTTTCTTGGAAGTTTCACATTGCCAAACTATATATGGACATGGCCAGGTAGTTAAGGATGTTTCTGCTGCTGAGGATCAAAAATCTTTACTCTCGGTGAAAAACTCAAGAGTATTTCAACGGTTAGTTTATTTAAACATCAGGGCCGGGTTGTTCAAAGCCGATTAGTGTTAATCCTGGATAAATCTGCACAGAACCTATTGGTTGTCATGGAAATTATCCCTGGATTAGCACTAATCGGGCTTTGAACAACCCGGCCCAGGATGGCATTCAAGCGTAACAAGATTCAGTCTAAGTTTAACCTGAATTTGCCTGCACATAGAGTTACTAATTACATGGACTGGTGACTCTAGCTCTTCCTGACAGTTTATTTGTGATGGATTTAACTATTCACTTGGACGTTCAAAAACACCCTGGACCTGTTATGGAAGTACCAAAAGCGAATTTAAATTTACCCGCCAAAACTGGGATGGAAATTAAATACAGTAAAAACCCGCAAGTAAGAACCTGAAAATTAAGAACCTGTTATCCTAAAATTTGTCATTTAGACCCCCTATGAACAAGAACCTATTTAGCCTAGAAAATGAAAAACAGGTTCTTATTTTCTAAAATCATATTAGTGATCAAGAATCCTGTTTGGAGAAATAGGAGCTTGCCATTGCTGTGCAAATAAAAGTGCAAATTTATTGATGTAATAAAAAAAATAAAGTGCAAGAGGTTAATATTTTTGTATAGCATTTTGAAAAACTGTACAGCAATAAAACACAGCAATAAATCAGCATATTATGCAGTCTGAGGTATACAGTAAGTGAACAATATAAAAATGATCCATCTAGCAGTTTCTCTGTTCCAGGTTATGAAATTAGTATCTTGCCCATTGTTGTCCGATTCATGCCCAGTTAAGAGTCACTTTTCTTTATATCACTGATATCTCGACCCAGATCTTTGTTGTTAAGCTTCTTCACTAGTCTCTTCAGATACTGCTGATTTCCAATCAGCTTGTAATCCACAGGAATTTCAAGTCCTTTCCCTTGACCCGCATTGTAACGATGTCCAATACACTCTACCTCAACTTCTCCATAGTCACGAATAAATTTGAAGAACAGCTTTGAAAGCTCAATAGGAACATGACCCACAACAGCAACAGCATATCACGAGATCTCCGACACAAACAGTAGAACATTTGAAGTATGCATGGTAACCACGAACGCTTGACTCCACAAAAACCTCATACTCTCCAGACATGATCAATTTCTAGCTTGTAGGCGAATTGAGGACAACTTAAAGGAAAGAAAACAATCGAAAGTTACACGTTTTGAAACAACTTTCTCGGCACGCGTTTGCAAAAGATGTTGTGATTTGTGACACCGCTGGTCAATTGTATTGAGTTACAAGAAACGTCATTTCCTGTACAGCACAACAGGAAATGATCTGTGCAAACACCACGTATCAAACACGTGAATTTGACAGCTCCTTGCCCGACTTGGTTGTGTTGTGATCTATACTTTCCCCAGCTGATGAAATGAATCACACTTTATTCTACTTTGGTTTTAAGAAGGAGGTAGAAACAAAAAGTGGTAGACTCTTCGATGTTTCTGCAGGGCTGTCAAAGACTGTTCAGTTGCCTGACAAGCCAGTAAAGTGTGACTTTTGCAATAATTCGTACGCTGGTAAGAAATACCTCGATACTCATGTGCGATTCAAGCATCCATCTCAGTACTCAAAGTTCAGCCAAAGCAGTTCAGGAACTACGATTTTATCGAAAAATCTTGACAAAAGTGCCAGTCAGACTGCTCATCAGCAAGTTGCGGACAAGAGGCAAGAAACATGCGATTTGACGGAGCTAGAGGAAATTGATTCTGGCAACAACAAAACTAACAACCGACGAGGGGCAGATCAGAGGAAATCTTACACCATGGATTTCAAAATAAAAACTCTCGATCTTCTAGATGCCATGAAAGAGCTTAAGACCAAAAAGCTCTGGGAAAAGGTTGCAGAAAGAAGAGGAATTAGCAAGTCACTAGTTGTCAAATGGAACAAGGACCGAATAAAGATTCGAGGACAGCTAGCTCTCAACAAGACAAAGAAGAACAAAGGCGCAGGAAGATCTACAAGACAAAGAAGACAACTCGTGTCCGGCAAAGTCAAAGGCGAGAAGTTTCCACTAGCAGCTCAACGTGTTGTTGTAGAGTTCAAGCTCCGATGAGCAAAAGGGTGTAAGATTTCTAAGCTTTGGCTAAAAAAGAAAATAAAGGAAAAGGTTGAAGCATGTTATGGAAAAGAGGAAGCCGAGAAATTTAAAGCGAGCAACAACTGGTTCCAAAGGTTCAAGAAGCGCCATAACATTGCATTCAGGAGAAGGTCTAACAAAAAAAAAGAGCTCAGCAAGTGATGGGATGGAGACAGTTCAACGTTTCCATAGGAACCTAAGGAAGGCCCTGAAAACAAGAAGACGACGAAATAATGCTGGGTTGGAAAGCAAACATGGACGCTGGTTACCACAGAACAGATATAATATCGATCAAGTGCCCCTCCCATTTGTTATTGATCAGGATAAAACGTATGAAGTCAAAGGGAGTGAGCAGGTGTGGGTTTCCCAGCCCTCAAGTGGCTTGGACAAGAGGCAAGCTACGTTGCAGCTGTGTATTCGTGCCGAAGGAGAACAGAATGTCAAGCCTGCCATTGTTTTCAGGGGTAAAGGGAATGTACGTGCTGATGAGAAAGCAGAGTATGATGAGGGGGTTGATGTTTATTTTCAAAGCTGTGCATGGATGGACAGTGAAGTAAACATGCAATGGGTAGCGAAAACACTTGTTCCAGGTGTTAGTGAGTCTGTGGAAGAGAAAGTGATTTTTGCAGATAATGTAACATTTCAGCAGGATAAGCAGTTTCATGATGCATGTAGACATGAACTGAATGCTATTGTTTACCTACTGCCTGCAAACCATACTGATAAGATCCAACCTATAGATGCTGGGTTTGGTAAAATGTATAAGACAAAAATCGGAGAGGAGATGGACAAGTGGCTTGAGGAGAAGGACAATTTGGAACTATGGCACGATAAACTAAGTGCAAGACAAAGGAGGATCCTCATGACAAAGTGGGCAGGTGCCGCTTGGAGGGAACTGGTCAAGGATCAGGCTTTCATTATGAAGTGGCCTGGGGTCGAGTGTGTGCTCTGACTAGTTGGGATCTCTGTGTAACGGAACTCGTGTTAAACCTCAAGCCAAGGTTACTACATTGGCGACGAGGTAGTTCGTTAGTTTCTCCAGATTCGAGTAGAATGGCTACTTACGGTACTGTAGGTGAGTTCAAGGAGTCGAAAGAAACATGGACCCAATATGTGGAGCGTTTAGAGCAATATTTCGTAGCCAACGACGTGAAAGCCGAAGCGAAGCAACGAGCGATTCTCCTTAGTGTTTGTGGCGCCAAACCGTATGCCCTAATACGAGACCTACTACAACCCAAAAAACCAGCAGAAGAGAGCTTCAAAAAGATCATAGAAGAGCTGGGAAAGCACTATTCACCGAAGCCGAGCGAGTTTGTAGAACGGTTTAAATTTCACAACAGAAGTCAAGGAGAGGACGAGACGGTTGCCGTGTTTGTCGCGGGACTACGAAAACTAACCGAACATTGTAAATTTGGAGACTCAATGGAGGATATGCTTAGAGACCGTCTAGTTTGCGGAATAAGGGATGAGAAAATCCAGAGAAGGCTGTTGGCAGAGCCGGGATTGACATTAAAAAGAGCCGTAGAGCTTAGTTTAGCACTTGAGTCAGCCACCAGACACGTGGTTGAAATGAACAAGCAACCCGAGACACCGAACAATCTCCATCGAGTAGTTTCCAGAAATCAAGCCAGCCAAGCATACGTATGCTATCGTTGTGGGGGGAAGCACGAAGCTTCCTCGTGTAGTTAAAGAAATCAGATGTTTCAAGTGTGACAGGAATTAAAGGACACTTGGCGAAAATGTGCAAGGACAGGTCGAACGGAGGCCAAAGCAAGAACAACAACAAGGCTGACAAGGATAGCAGCCAAGCGACGAATCAACTCAACGAAGCAAGTGACGGAGATATTTACACGATGTACCATGTGAACGAAGAGAAGGTAAAAGCTTATGAACTAGACATTGAACTTTGCGGAGAACCAGTTAAAATGGAAATTGACACGGGCGCGACAAGGACCATAATTAATGAAGTGACATTCAACAGGTTACGCGACAAGTTGAAACCCCTCCAAACAACGACGGCGGTGCTAACCACATATACAGGAGAGAAAATACCCATTAAAGGGACGGCACTTGTCCCCATTAAGTATGAGGGGCAACTCCATGAATTGCCAGCCATGGTGGTTGAGACCAAAGGCCCAAATTTGCTTGGAAGAGATTGGCTTAAAAAGGTCAAGATTAACTGGAACACTGTTTTTAAAGTCACTGAGAGTAACACTCGTCTAACCCAAGTGCTGGACAGCCATCAGGAAGTTTTTGGAGAGGGTCTAGGCACTCTTAATGGTCCCAAAGCCAAGATTTATGTTGAACCAAACACAGAGCCCAAGTACATGAAAGCCCGATCAGTGCCATACGCCCTCAAGGCCAAGGTAGAACAGGAGTTGGAGCGACTGCAAGGCGAAGGCATAATATCTCCTGTTGAATTCAGTGATTGGGCTGCCCCAATTGTTCCTGTCGTCAAGTCCAATGGAGCAGTACGCATATGTGGGGACTATAAATGCACGGTTAATCAAGCATCTAAACTGGATAATTATCCAATTCCCAAGACCGAAGATCTACTTGCAACACTAGATGGAGGAAACAAATTCACAAAGCTCGACATGTCACAGGCATATCAACAATTGCCACTGGAAGAGGATTCTAAGAAATATACAACCATCAATACACACAAGGGACTCTATACGTACAATAGACTACCCTTCGGGGTTTCTTCAGCACCCGGAATATTTCAGCGCACTATGGATAATTTGTTGCAAGGGATACCTCATGTTGTGGTACGCATCGACGATATATTGGTGAGTGGTAAAGATGACTTGGAGCACTTGGCCAATCTGAATGCTGTGCTAGATAAACTGTCTATGGCAGGGCTAAAGTTACGAAAGGAGAAATGCTTTTTCATGCAGCCAGAAGTTACATATTGTGGATATGTAATCAATGGACAGGGCATCAAACCTGTCTTGGACAAGGTTGACGCCATCAAGGATGCTCCTGAGCCTAAGGATGTGAGCCAACTGCGAGCATTTCTAGGTATGTTGAATTACTACCATAAATTCTTACCAGACATTGCCACAGTTTTGGAGCCACTCCATGAACTTCTTAGACAAGGAGTAAAGTGGGAATGGAAAAAGGAACAACGAGCAGCATTCCAACGAGCAAAGGAACTTCTGCAATCAGCCCAACTACTAGTGCACTTTGACCCAGAGAAAGAGCTTATCCTCGCAAGTGATGCCTCCAATTATGGAGTGGGCGCTGTTGTATCGCACCGGATGGAAGATGGGAGTGAACGGCCCATTGGGTACGTCTCTAGATCTCTCAATGCAGCAGAAAGGAACTATTCAACGCTGGAGAAGGAGACACTGGCAATCATATACGGTGTTAAAAAAATTCACCAATTCCTTTATGGACACACCTTCATAATTAAGACGGATCACAAACCATTAGAAGGGTTGCTCAATGAAAAGAAAGGAATCCCCTGTCAAGCAGCACCACGAATTCAACGATGGGCCCTCACATTAGCAGCATATGAGTACAAAATCGAATACAAGGCAGGCTCAACCAATGGAAATGCTGATGCCTTGAGCAGACTCCCATTGCCCACTATGCCAGAGGCTGTGCCACTACCAGGTGAGACTATCTTATTAATGGAACACTTAGAAGAGACACCTGTATGTAGCAGTCAGATTAGAGATTGGACCGCAAGGGACCCAATCATCTCACAAGCAGTACAGTTCACTTTGGCAGGTTGGCCTACAGAGTGTACTTCTGATGAGTTCAAGCCATACTTCCAAAGGAAGACAGAGTTGAGTGTGGAAGAAGGGTGTTTGTTATGGGGGTCCAGAGTAGTTGTCCCACCCCAGGGAAGGTCAAAGGTACTAACTGAACTACATGAGGCCCACCCGGGAGTCTCACGCACGAAGGCTCTTGCACGCAGTTACGTTTGGTGGCCAGGGATGGACCAGGGAATCGAGCAGGAGGTTAAGACCTGTGAGGAATGTCAACGGCATCAGGTAGCCCCAGCGGAGGTCCCCCTGCATCCCTGGGAGTGGCCCGGACAACCGTGGTCCAGACTCCACATAGATTATGCGGGGCCCTACATGGGAGAAATGTTTTTTATTGTAGTGGACTCCTACTCTAAGTGGCTGGAGGTGCACGTAATGAAATCTACCACATCAACTGCGACCATCGAGAAGCTGAGAGAGATATTTGCTACGCACGGATTGCCATAGACGGTAGTGAGTGACAACGGTACAAATTTTACAAGTGCTGAATTTGCTGAATTCATTAAGAGAAATGGCATCAAACACATTAGAGTTGCCCCCTACCACCCTGCTTCTAATGGCCAAGCAGAACGTGCTGTGCGCATATTTAAAGAAGGATTTGTGAAGATGAAATCTGGAAGTGTGCAAAGGAAGTTGTCCCGATTCCTTCTGAGTTACCGTACAACACCCCACACAACAACGGGAGTTCCACCTGCACAGTTACTCATGAAGAGGAAACCACGTGTTCTGCTCGATCTGTTACAACCGGATATCAGAGAGAGGGTCAGGACCAAACAGTCTCAGCAAAAGACAAGACATGATTATCATGCCCGAGAGAGAGAACTACCATTGGAGGAAGCTGTCTATGCTAGAGATTTCAGACAGAAGAAAGCATGGGTACCAGGAACCATCGTCAAGAAGTCAGGCCCTGTGTCCGCTGAGGTACAGCTAGAAGATGGTACAGTCATCCGACGTCATCAGGACCACCTACGCCGCCATACTGATTCAGGCCAAAGTAAACTGGATATTGACATACCGGATACCATGCTACAAGGACCAATGGCACCGACACTGGAGGAGCAGCCAGGTCATCTGAAACAAGCTGAAGAGTTAACAAGAAGATGCTCTGGACGCAAGCGGGAGACACATGCATATTTAAGGGACTATGGACTTTGAACTGTGTTTATGTTCATTTAGTTTACATTGTTATATTGTCAATACTGTTTATCGACTTAGTAGGGAGGAATGAAGTGGCCTGGGGTCGAGTGTGTGCTCTGACTAGTTGGGATCTCTGTGTAACGGAACTCGTGTTAAACCTCAAGCAAAGGTTACTACACATTAAGAAACTTTTTCAGAAGACAGGATGCCTAATTACCATTGATGGGACTGATGATGATATGGTCAGACCACAAGGACTTGATGACTATAAATTTTAAATTACACTACTGTACGGGCTTGATCGCGCCAATGCTTTCACACAATTTAATAAGGGAATGGAATTATATTTGCAATAAAATTGTTCCCAGTGTCTCGTTCTTGTGTCATTGCATATATTCTGCTATGTTGGGCTAGTTATGATCGGTTTTTACAGGGAGGTTTTAACTTTTCAGGAATGCACAAAGACATGCAGTCAGTGCAGATCGAACCGGATAACTCGCAAATTATATAGCTCCAATAATACATAAGTTTCGAAACCAATGCCAATTATATCAATATTGTCATAATGTACCTTAGTCTTGCGTTTAAGGCTGACAAGTTCCATACAAAACCACACAGCGAATCTTTACATCATAGCACAACACCAGTATATAAGCACTACTCCACTAGCTCGGTAGTTGCCTTTTGTTGTTCGTCTGATATTCTCGCCTTCCGCATGCTTTTCCTCGTCCTCCCAGTCTTCTGAACTTCTCTCACAATATCGTCTTCATCTTATTTTTGTTCTAGTACGAAATTGCTCTGCCATATCGATGAAAATCCACTCTAATTTCGAGCGTGTGAAAATTCTACAAAGAAAACAAGTTGCTACAAGTTAGCCGCAAGACTCCGGTGAGACGAAGTGACGTAAAAATCGTCACAGGATTTTTGGAGTTAAAGGCAAAGCTCTCGCTTGGCTTCATTCATACATCACAGGCCGTACACAGTTTGTACACATTGACAGTGCTCGCTCCACTCTACGTTCTCTAAACTATGGAGTACCTCAAGTTCTGTCTTAGGGCCAATACTATATCTACTCTACACATCCCCTTTGGGCGACATCATCCGCATGCATAACATGTCATTTCACCTTTACGCAGATGATACTCAGCTGTACACGACTTTTACCTGTAATGACAATGCTGAACTTGCTACTGCTATACGCCGGATTGAAACATGTCTTGTCGACATTAACAACTGGATGATTTTAAATAAACTTAAATTAAACGCGGACAAAACGGAACTTCTTCTCCTACATTCAAAATTTCGTAAGTCATCTGCCCTCCCCTCCATCACCGTAGGTACTGACACTATACGTCCAACCGACAAAGCACGCAACATTGGAGTGGTTTTTGACACCAATATGACAATGGTTAACCAAATAAATAACATGGTAAAAGGAGCCTACTACCATCTCAGGAACATTGCAAAAATAATAAAGTACATAAGTTATGACAACACTAAGATTTTAATTCACTCATTTGTCACCTCCAAACTTGATTTCTGTAATTCACTATTGTATGGTCTACCGAAATATCAGATTGCCAAACTTCAAAACGTACAAAATGCAGCTGCTCGGATAATAGCTTGTCTTCGTAAATATGACCATATAACTGATACTCTGAGGGAACTGCACTGGCTGCCTATAGAGCATATAATTGTTTTTAAAATTAATTTAATCACTTTTAAGGCTTTAACTAATATATCACCTAAGTATATACAAGATATTTTAAAATTGTATCGTCCTTGCCGACAATTACGGTCATCGACTGACAAGTGGCGTCTTATTGCACCAGACTATAATTTAAAAACCTATGGATACCGAGCATTTTCAGTAGCTTCTCCCAGGTTATGGAACGAACTACCAATAGACATTAGATCGAGTAGCAATGTGAACATTTTTAAATCTAAGCTTAAAACATATCTTTTTAAACGTGCATATAATTTGTAGCTTGTGTTTTACTAACTTTTGTAGTCAATTTGTTTGTTATATTGTTTAAGTTCAATTTTAAATCTATTTTAATTCTTAGCCTAAGCCATAATTAGTTCTATGATTGTATAGTTAGTCATTAACACAATTTTTATTTGTTACTTGTATTGTAAAGCGCTTAGAACAGAAATGTATAAGCGCTATATAAATATTATTATTCATTTTCTGTTAGCGTTGAAGCGAAGAGATCGATAGAACATGTTCAGATTTAACGGCTTCTCCTGGCTTTCTCACTGATGAAACTTACCAGAAAACTACCCAGTAATACACTTCATCTATTGCTCTACCTAAGGTTTTTTAAAATCGCTTTATTGATAAAATTTGAGCAATCGAATCTATAAACAAATTCATCTCTCTGGACTCAGTCCGTTTGGCCAATATAAAGCATCGTTAGAACAACCCTTGTGTCATATTCGAAGAGCCAATCACAATACGTGACAGTTCAGCGTTTACCAGGGTCTTCTCTCGGAGTATCTGACCGAGAAGATCCTGGTCACGAGGTTGGTTGTCCGCTAGCGCACGTGATCAGAACGTGACAGAAGGTGGCGTGATGTCTCCGGGAAACAAATCTTTAAACTGTTTCCTCAATGTGTTTAATGTGATACCTAAGTATGTCGTGCACGCGGCTTGTTTTTCCTTCTTCTCTATGACAACCGTATTAGAAATGCATGCAGGTGTATTTGCTAGGCGATAATAGTAATCATAAATAAATTTAGTATCAGTCCATTACGATTCCGTTGTTACGATTCTTGACAACAATTTTTGAGAAAACGAGTGGAAAATCGTTGCAGTTGCTTTTAGATAATTACTTGACGCGGGCGAGCGGGAAAAAAACATGGTAACGCATGGAACACACAACGGTGAGCTTCAAACACATGTTCATGTCCTACATAATTATTATTATTATACTTTGCTTAGATTCGACAAAATATCAGGGCGAGTTTTGTCGAGCCATGGTTCATTGTTATCATCCCTATTAAAGTTAGTTTGTGTACATAAAGGAACCATTTCGCGGCTCTGTCGCCAGACGCGCATGTGACACGGCAGTTGTGGCGGGAAAACTCACAAGCATGTTTGCTGTAATAACAATCGAAGTATATTTAATTTCAAACTGTCTGTGATATCGTGGAATATCATATCAAGACAATATCTTGATAACTTGATATATATAGAATATTACATGGGCGCGCGGAGATACGTACAACATACGTTTTTTATCATCGAGTGATGGAAAAGCATCATATGGAGAGCACGTACGTAGACTGAGCGTGTATTTTCTGTGGCTCCTGCTCATTGCTTATAATTAGATTTTTGGAAACTTTATGGCCGATTTCCTCTCTACCTAAGAGAAAAGGTACAGGTAGACAGTAGCTCCAGTAATAATAATAACTTTATTTCAGTGTTATTAAGATAGTAGCATGCAGTTACTCACCACTAAATTGGGAGCACTATAAAATGAATAAATAAATAAATAGATAAATAACTAAATAATTCTACCCCCTTTCGACCCTGAGCTAAACTATAAAATTAATATGATTACATAATTTCACATATTCTTCATAATTTTACCTTTAATAATATATGATATATATGATAGTTCTAGAGGTACTATTAATAACTACTTTCCCCTCCCTATAAATCACAAATGGCGACTAAGCAAGAAGATATACAAAGCCGGTACTCAGGGGCTTTCTGCAAAAATGAACTAGATTTTGACAGTTCTACCGTCGAATTTCAGAGAGTTCCGACCGGATCAGCCGCCCGAACGCAGGACAGAGTCGGTCTCCGACCAATTATTGCCCGTTTTCTCCGTCGTTCAGCCTAAATCCTAACCCTTCTAAGTTAGGAACCAAGTTTGGAATATCAGACGACCTATCCAAAAAATGGTAGAGACGAGGGAGAAACAGATACATACGGCATAAGAAACTAGAAACAAGTCGTACAGGAAAGCAGGCCTACTTCACTGAGCAGAATAGACTGAGCCTGACAAATAATTCATTGATGGTATCATGCAGCCATGCAGTTATCAACTGTTATCAATGACTTGTTTATATATATAATACGAAACATACGTACTCTCGTCTCTGTCTTGGAAGTAGTTTCGAAACATTATACGGTTTGCAGATTTAGCGGCCTTTTAGTCATCCTATACCGTTAATCGAGGGGGGGCGTTTAATGGCTCACGGAAACTGGAAATTGGTCTTGTCGTCCCCGGCTGTTTCACAGCATTTACCCAAAGCGTTGAAATGGGAAGAAGGCTGAACAACCCCGTGGGTGGGGGGGGGGGGGGGGGGGGGTACTCCTGTTTGTGACGTATTATGTATGTGCCGCCCGGGTGGGTCAGGGTTTTGACGGCTCAGTTTGGGCAGGTAGGGTCAGGGTTTTGACCTGATTTGGGCAGATCAGGGTCAGGATTGGAGTATAATTTGGGTACAGTCAGGGTCGGGGTTCAGTATTTTTTAGGCAGTTAGGGTTCAGTTTTTTTTAGCTACTACATTGTATGTCGAAAAAAATACATTCTGTTGCCGCATTTTGATCGCCTGTCCACATGCAAGCACTGAGGTTCCCTTACATTGTGACGCCGCTAATTCGTACTTCAGTACTTATCTATGTACTCCATCTGCTGATTTGTTTACCCAATACCACGTCCCGACTTGAAATGTTCCGTATTTTGCATGCAATCCCGGTACGCGGTATACCGGCCGGGATATATATCCGACCGTGTTTTGAAAACAATTTAAAGAAGGGGCAATAAGGTTTTTTTTTTCCTAAAAAGGGGTCAATCAGGGTTTTGGAGCTCGGATTGGGTCAAACAGGGTCAGGGTTTGAGTCTCTTGGCCTCACATACATACCCATTTTTCATGTAAGTACTCCCACCCCCCCACCCCCCCCCCCCCCCCCCCCCCCCGGGTGAAGAACGAGCTGCTTCGGGTACAAGAGCTATGCAAGCACATGGACTTAATAATCACGGACTGTGAGTTGGAAAAAAAGAAACTAATTTCCCTTATCAGCCAAACATAACTTTAATACGGTACTACATATAGGAACATGCCGTAACTTTGTAATAAAATGCAAGTTGTATGCCATCATCTCTCTTACTGTGCCATATTTATTGGGGGAGGGGAGGGGGGGCGCTTAATCGAGGGGGAGCGCTTATTTCAAATTGTGTTGCCAAGGGGGGCGCTTAATCGAGGGGGTCGCTTAATCGAGGGTGGGCGCTTAATCGAGGAAATACGGTATATAGGCACTGAATTATCAACAACAAACAGTAGGCCATTATGGAATTAATATTCAGAAATGAGGAAGGAGTCGTCAATAAAGGACTATCCTATCGGTAGTAATTGTACGACTACTAATCCTAGCACCAACCACCTTAATCTTAGGGTTAGGGTTGGGGTTAAAGGATTAGATCATTATATAGTCATTATGCATGCAAGAAACCATTTTTATCTTATTATCTTTTTATCTTATTGTTACGGTAGTATATCATTATACATTAACATATGGGCCGCGTCAGGCAAAAAGGGCCCGGACAGCATTCAAGTTAAATTCCTACAATGGTGTTCCTAATGACAGGTTGAAGATTATATTTGACGAGAAGCGCTACATTTCATTTCTAACAATAAATGTCAGTTTCAAGAAATTGACAACAAAAATCAGGGGTGAAATTTACGTGATTTTGATGCAAGGGCCCGATTACAAATATGATCACAAAAATTAGGAATCCTGTCAGAGGAGATGATTTTGATGTATGACATTCATTTATATCTGCTGGCATTAAAGAGTAAAAAAATAAATAAGATGAACAAGATGATCACTTTTTGGCCAAAAAATGTATTTTCGGCTGTAGTCATTCTGCTCCCCGTAGCCCGTAATATGATTTTAGCAATAGTATGTTATACCTTGAAACAATCGTCTGATGATAGAGAATGATTTGCGCCTGCTAAAATTGTGATCAAACCCTTGGGTAAAATATCGTAAATTTCGTCTTCGATTTCATGAAATCAACACTACTTGTTAGTAGCACAATGTGGCGCTCGCGATGTATATCGTAATCGCACCACAAGTACAAAAACATGGTACAATTTCAAAAGACATTTACATGTTATGTCGCCCGGCCGGCCCTTTTTGCCTGACGCGGCCCATGTTATATCTAGTCACATAATTAATAGCACCATAATACATCTGATCAATTGATTTCACATCCCTATCCATTAGAGAAGAAAAGCCAAAGCAAAGCAAATGTTCAAGATATTAAATGATAAGGCACCAAGTTGCCGTGTAGATCTATTTATAAGGAAATGTGATGTTACTGACTATAACCTTAGGGGGTCCACAATTTAACTGCAGTTGACACTCCCAAACAATAAGTTTTTCTTTACAGTGGGGCAGAAGTGTGGAATTCGCAACCTGACTATTTACGGGATTACAATTCCTTCTCTTCTTGTAAGACTAGAATTGCCTATCACATCGTTCCTTTACATTGAAGTATTTTAGTGTCTTTTACTATAGTATTTTTAGTATTTTAGATTGTATATCATAATATTAGTTCTCTTAGATAGGGTATTGTAAATTAGAGTTATTTGAATTTTAGCCGCTGTAAATTGTTGTTAAAAAGATATGAAGTACACGCCCCTTGTGGAAATCAGCTTTCAGTTGACAGGGCTAAGCGTGTTTAAATAAAGTTTACTACTATTACAAAATCAACCTTATGAATTGGTGGTGTTTGATTGCACAAACATCGTACATGATACTGGTAAACAGATTACCTCCAATTGCAAGGTTTCCCCGAGCCTTAAATAACTCTGCAAATCGAGCTGTTTACAAACCGAATCAGTCTATAGTGCGCATGCTCACTGGAAAAGGTATTTGCAGGTGCCGATCAACTAATCAGAATTCTGGATGGGATGCCTAGTCGAATGATAACGCTGGATATTTATACTCGTCCCAGGCTCTGTCGCACATTATTTGAACTCCACTGGGTAAAGTTAACGTTGGATATACTTTGGGATTGTATCAAGTACAAGGTAAGACAATAATATATGAAATATGGCAAAAGTAAAGCAAAGGAGAGCAATCTTCCGTACGGAAATAGATGGCGGCTTCTACTTTTACCCACAATCCTTTACGCGCGAAAAACATTCAATTCGTTATAAAATGTCAATAGAGCTTTTTTAAATCTGAAAAATAAGCCAGTACAAGTGCTGTTGCCAATACACTGTCATTGAAGAGAACAGATGATTTCTTAACAAGCCAGTACAAGTGCTGTTTGTTGCCAATACACTGTCATTGAAGAGAACAGAGGATTTCTGTGTTATCTTAATAACAAGCCAGTACAAGTGCTGTTGTCAATACACTGTCATTGAAGAGAACAGATGATTTCTACGTGTTATCTTAATAACAAGCCAGTACACGTACTGTTGCCAATACACTGTCATTGAAGAGAACAGAGGATTTCTATGTGTTATCTTAATAACAAGCCAGTACAAGTGCTGTTTGTTGCCAATACACTGTCATTGAAGAGAACAGAGCATTTCTACGCGTCATTTTGACCGTGTTGGGTTCGCAAGGAATTGTGTCAAATGTCCAGCCGCCATCTTTTGTTTACCGTCTCGTGGATGATATCAATAGCTAGGCTTAGAAAAGAACTGCAAACGTAAGAATATTAATGCATCCTACATCATAAGTAATTATATATATAATACGAAAAAGCCCCTGAAACGCGAAACATAGGGTCTCGAAGAATAACTCGTGGATTTTCAAAAAGCATGATTGTGTATGCATATGAACCGTGCGTTAAAATGTGCGTGTTCGATACTCACCAGTTGGATTAACTCGAAATAATCTTTGTCTAAAACCCTACAAAAGGAAGTGAACCATTAGTTTATACCACCAGTATTTTTAAACGACACTGTAACGGTTCTAAAAAGCAATGGTTACGCTAGCTGAGTGGAGAAAATACAATTATTATACGAATTATATTCTTTTTATTCAAATTTATACAGCGAAAATGAACTGATCTCTTAACGATGATACAACAAACAGTTTTCTCCAAGGTACTGACAATTCCCCCAATTACAGAAATTAAACGGCAAAGAATAGCAGGATGTGTGCGAAGGAAATTTGGTTGTGCGAAATTTGTAATGTCTTTTTAGAAACTTCCAGAAAAACAAAACAGCTGGTAACGATGGGCACAATCCCTTGCAAAGCTAACACAGTCAAAATAACACGTAGAAATCCTCTCTTCTCTTCAATGGAAGTGTATTGGCAACAGTACTTGTACTGGCTTGTTATTAAGATAACACGTAGAAAGCCTCTCTTCTCTTCAATGGAAGTGTATTGGCAACAGCACTTGTGCTGGCTTGTTATTAAGATAACACGTAGAAAGCCTCTCTTCTCTTCAATGGAAGTGTATTGGCAACAGCACTGGCTTGTCTTTAAGATTTAAAAACTCTCTACCGCGATTTGATAACGGGTATAAAGTTTTTAACGCGCAAAGGATTGTGGGTAAATGTACAGGCCGCCATCTTTCTCTGTATGGTGTTTTGAATTTTACCAAGTGCTCTGGTCACTACTTGGAGCATGCATGTTTAACTGTACTTGTCAATTTTAGGATAGGCAGTGGTTAACTCGAAAGCTCTGTGCTACTTTAACCACTGTGCACAATCTCATTTTCTTCCTCTAAAGTTATCTGTACTTTTTTTTTGCATTCATTTGTAACTTTAAGAAATGTGCAAATAAAGCTAAAGTCTAAAGTCTAAAGTCTAAAAAAAAACACGAACATGGTGAATACTTTTTTATAATAATCTTACTGGGAACTGAGAAAGACAAGGACACAAGACATATTTAATAAAATGTTGATAAGAAGATTGCGTCAAAAGTGTTAGTGAAAAGACTAGAGAAAATACTACCCGAAATAACCCATTTTTACCAAACTGCTTTTGTCAAATGTACCCAATATTTGATGCAGTTCTATTGATGACCTTTTAATTTCTACAAACGAACTAATTATAAAAAAACACGGAATATTGTGTGCAACCACGACTGGCGCTACTCCTATTTATTATAGTTTTGGAAACGCTTGCAATCAATCTCAGGAATACTGAATAACGAACTCCAATTTGAAAAGAGATCAAAATCTAAAATGAAGAGCCTATAAGCTCATGCATAGCATTTGCCGATTATATCATCTGATTTTTGAATGACAATATGTTCAAGCAAGTAAATCTTATAACGACGAAAAAACTGTGATAATGAGAATGGGATAATTCCAAACGGCAACCGTAATCAACGTAAAATCATCAATAAATATATTAGGTGTCTACTTTGATGCTTTCAACACGGTCCCAATATTCACAAAAAAGCATTAAACATGTGGAAGTGGAAGTCGTATACACTTATTGGTAGGATTCAAGTCGTTAAAACGTTTGCTATACCTAGCCAGCTTAATGCTAACGACCTTATCAAAGAAGCCAATACCTTGATCTATGATTTTATCTGGAAAGGAAGGCGCGGAACACATTTAAACGTAATTTTGGTCCTAGTCAATAATATTGAAAAAAGCGGCCTAAAGATATAGAATCGATGCATGATAAATGGCCAAAGAGTAATGTGCATCAAGAAATACTTAGAAACATATAAATCCCCATGGAAAGTTTGTTTAGCTGATTCTTACCTTAAAATAATGGGGAGAGGAAATTTCTTGCTACACTAGCTGGACTGAGTTGAGTTTGTTGGTCAGAGGGTTTTTCTCCGGTTTCTCCGGGCTTCCTCTATCCACAAAAACCAACACGCTAAATTCCAATTCTATCTGTGGTTTAGCCGGTCCCTGACTTTGATCGGCCCCTATATGGTTGTTTCAGGTCCCGTTAGAAATTCAGAGTTGGACACATAAACTCCATATTTTTACCCCTACTTTTAAAAAGAATATATATATATTTATGTTTAGTCTACTCTCAACAATAAGTCACTGGCAAATTCATACGAAGACATCATAAATGAAATTATCTGGAATAACAGATATACTCTTAAGAAAAAGAAATAAATCTATAACTTACAGTCACTTTGTTCAAAACAAAAAAATATATACAAAATATGGGATATTATTTACCTTATTCATGTCTCATGCCCTCGTAGGACGAATTCTGATAACAATTGCACCAGAGCGAGGCCCGTTGTTCCTAAGATCGCAAATTGAAGCCGGTGAGAAATGTCTTAGTTTGTGTCATGCGGCACTGTTGTGTAGTAAGTAAATTAACGTTATTTTCAACGCCATCGAGTGTAATTTTTTTATCTTTTCCTGTGACAAGCTGGAACAACTTGCCTCGCTCTAATGCCTAATAAGGTCAATATCCAGTAACCATAACCGCCTCGCTCTAATGCCTTATAAGGTCAATATCCAGTAACCATAACCGCCTCGTTCTAATGCCCTATAAGGTCAATATCCAGTAACCATAACCGCCTCGCTCTAATGCCTTATAAGGTCAATATCCAGTAACCATAGCCTTGAAGGCGAGGTAACATGTTCAACTAACACTGGTACTGCTAGCCTATTAACGATATTCGGTATTGTTAATGCTATTCCTGCCAATTGGAGATCAGTCATTATAATCAGCATCATTCCAGTGTCATTTTGAGCAATTGTTTTCAGGTTACTTTAGGAGGGGAACTGATGAGCTTACAATTATTTCACGAATCAAAAAGTTACAAGTGTGTCCTTAAACAAATACTCCTTGCAATGAGTGCTCGAGGAGGTGAAATAAGTATCCTGGTATTATGATTGATTAGAAAAATATTCTCTTCCATTTACAGGTGGCTTTGGATACAAAAAAATATAGAGAATTTCAATATAAATTTTTAAATCGTATTGAGTTTATATGAACAAAAAATCAATTTTGAATTGTTGACTCTTCCATTTGTAAAAATGACAAAGAATCCACTGAGCATTCACTTCATTGTGACGTCACTGATCTGAAAAGTCTTTTTATTCTGGCTTAGGAAAATTAATTAAATGTAGCTGATTTAACTGAACAAACGGATGTCATTTTTGGTAAGTTTGATGTAACAAAGGCCACTTTGCACTGATCAGTCAAATGATACTAATAGACAAATTCTTGCTCGATCAATATAAATTTAGTAATTAATTAAATACAATGCCGTGTATGAAGGTTTTTTATAGCCATGGTAAAACATACATATATCATTAAAATTTGCATCCGAGAGAACATTAATTACAAAGTTAGATACAAAATAAAGATGGTTGCATTCTATAGAGGCTGGCTAGTATCTAAAAAAACATCATCTTAAATTACTGCAAAAGATCTGATAGGCTTTTTCTCATTTGATCTTATTTGTTGAAAAAAAAATCACTTTACACCGTATTGCCAACACTAAATTTCACGCACATTTGTTCCAGGAGCCGGGGTGGTGCAGTGGTTAAGCGCTTCGCCTTTCACTTCTGTAGGCCCAGGTTCGATTTCCGGACGCGGCGCCATGCATATGCGAGTTGAGTTCGTTGGTATCTCGCCCTTGCTCCGAGGGTTCCTTCTCCGGGTTCTCCAGTTTCTTCCCTCCGCAAAAACCAATACGCTCGATGTGTGGATTAGCCGGGACTTGGCTATAAACAGTTAAACTCCACTCCCTGACTGCTTAATTGAAAGTATTTTCCATATTTTCTTTTGAGGCTATATTTTTACACAGTTTGTTAATCATTTGTTATTGATTGTAACCATCCCACATGTGCGCGAGGTTCAGTCGTCAGTTCATATGAACATCGCTGGTAATAACTGTGTCCGGCCCTAACTGCGACTGTAAAGGTCTTTCACCGTGACACAGTGCCTTTAACAAGGAAACAAATCGACATACTGTTCTTTCTATTAACCCACTGGTTCAAAATTAACCATGTGGAATTAGCACATAAACACCTAGCATATGCAAAATAGCTGTTCAGTCACTTCAGCGAATCTGGCTGCCTTGAAAATCGTAAGTAAACGTGAGTCATTCTCCCACTGACCAGTCCGTACTTCCATGCTTGCGAAATAATATTTTATTCTTTTTTTTTTACCTATTATTCCGGAATAATTCCGGATTCGTTTATGATGTTTGTCGGTGGCGTTTCATGCATTATCTAACGGAAATGTTTTGGCTGTCGTATAGGAAAATATGCTTTTGGCAACACGAAAAATTGATGAATATTTGGCATTATCCTATAAATAATATATTTCAGCCATTCAAGAGCTCAGCTTTACTATGAAATACAGGGCGGTATTTCATGGTTTTTCTATGAAATACAGGGCGGTATTTCATGGCTAGATCAAAGGCAATCAAAATGCAGGAAATTTCGCGTCCTTCCTCAATCAGCCAATACGAATTCGACATTTTTAATACATAATTAGTCTGCAGACGCCCGCGGCCGCCACTCGAAATTTGTGTTTTCGGGCGAGAAAATTCGCAGTCAATCGTCCGATAAGTTGCTTTGTTTTCGTGATAAATTTTCTCGTAAATTTGTTATTTATAAAGGCTCTTTGTATACTAAATAATACAAATTTCTCGTGAAATATTCACGGTTAAGTTCGTCTGCCGAAACAACGACAGGATTCTTGTCCTGGACCCCCAGCGAAGTACGGATTATATGTATTCGATTGTGATTGGCTTTTACAAATGTTCATTCTTACATGTCTTCTAATTGGCCATTCAACTGTCACCAGCCTCGTGCGATTGTTATGACGGGTATAGTCATGTCAGGAGCCGGTTGAAACTGGTCATTTGCATGTGAGTCAGCCTTTCATGGTTTGGGAATTCTAGCCCTAGGTCAGACGAGCTCTTGTTATTTGCCTGTGTTTTAGATTTATGTAAATTTCGGGTTAGGTTTTGAAGGAATATCACATATTAGTATAACCATACTAGTATTCTATTGCAACATTGCCCAGAATGGCTGGAATATCGATATGCACATCTCATTAACTGCCTAAATCAGTCACGCGTCAAGCTCATTAACTGCTGAGCGGGAGATTCAAATACAGAGAAAATGGCCGAATCTGCGTCAGGTAGTCTGATAAAATTAGCTACTGGTGTTTTCCTTTTCATTTTACACAAAAGTCAACATCGGCCTTTTATTAAAGGAACACCAATTGACCCTTAGGTACAGTTCTTTAAAGTCTCCGCTTTAAAAATCCTACTATGTGTTCTTTCTGAATAAAGGCAACTTTTATTTCAATTTTATATGAAGAAGTCTGAATAGCAAACTTCTTAGTCTTTTTTTCTCGTCAAGCGCGAAACTTTCAAAAAAGTCAACATCGGCTTCTGGTAGCCCTAGAAATAAACTTTAAAATGATATGTTACTCTTTTAAATTGGTCGGAGAAAACCTGCTATGTCATTCAATGAAAGAAAACAACTTTACTAAAGCGTGATTCCTGAGCATTTATTATAATTAGAACAACAAATGAACTCCTGCTTGTCATGGAGGTGACACATAAGTACTCCCTCTGGGAATAGACAGGGAAGGAGCGCGAAATTTAACTTGATTGGTGGGAAATGCGTTGCTAAGAAACTATGAACTTCTTCCGGTAGGGCAAGAGTGGTGCATTTGAATTTATCATTACAACGCATCTGCGATCTTGACTGATAAGACATCCGAATACGATGTCCATAAACTAGGACACGGATAAGCTTGAATAAAATCTCATTTTAAAGCTACATCTTCCAAGAATCTGTATTCAGACTTATTTGCGATGCAATTTGAACACGATTGGGAGAAAATTGAGAACGAGTTGGAATTGCCGATCGGCTATTTTTACCGCTTCGACGCGAGTTGTGTTTGAACACAACTATACTCAGTTCAGTTTCATTGAGTCATTTTGTTTGACTTCTAATGCAGGAATAAGCTTGAATGATGTCTCATTTTAAAGATACAGCTTCCTAGAATCTACCCTGGATCAGAGGTTGGAAACCGCCTCTCCCAGATCACATTAGCTTTTCCTTTCTCACATCAACGACTCGGGCTGACGTCTCGCGTACGAGCCTCTGGCATCCAGGGTACCTAGAATCTGTATTCAGACTTATTTGCGATGCGATTTGAAAACGACTGGGAGAAAATTGAGAACGAGTTGGAACATTGTTTGCCGTTTTGCCGACCAGCATTTTCCCCGCTGCGACGTGAGTATGCAACTCACAACAACTTACTGTAGCTCAGTTTCTTTGTGAGTGATTTTGTGAATCCGATTTTGTTTGATTTCTAGGGCACGGATAAGTTTTAATAATATCTCATTTTAAAGCTACAGCTTCCTAGAATATGTATTTAGAATTATTTGCGATGCGATGTTAACAACCTGTGAACAAATGAGAGCACGAGTTTTAAGACGAAGGGCTTTGTCGTTTCCATTGACTAGATAGTTTTACCCGGTTTTACGAACTTCTATTGAATTGACTTTCATTGAACAATATGGCGGTCTTTCAAATAATGAAAACCAGAATCAACACTGTTTAGAACTGTTTAAATAAAGCGTTGGATCCAAAGCGTTTCTTGGTTTAATTTACACTCGCATTGAGCAATCAAACCAACTCTCAGAACGGTTTTCCGGGGGTTTCTCAGTGTAAGCATGTCCTGAAATTGTCAAAGCAAACGTGCACTTGAAAACACTTGAAAACTTCGCTAAATTCTCCATTAAGTTCAGGTGTATTTAGACTCGTTCTATTAATGATTTGGGATTTAAAATGGTTAGGTTTTTTTCAAATTTGGGGGTTAGGTTTTAGAAGGTTTGTATGAAAATTCGACAAAATGAATTATTAATATGCTTACACTGAGAAAGCGCCGGTTTTCCTTTGGGCTAATTTTGTGTGCGGTACGGCATGACCAGGGAATTACAACTCCCAGAACGGATTTCCTTTCAGCCAATCATATAGCCAACATCTAACTCATTGAATTTCTAATGAGGCGACCTTAATATATTCAAAACATAATGATGTCCCTCGAACAAAGGCTATTCTGCGCGATGATCCAGCGATCTGATTGGCTCTCTACTCACTATCTATTCCGTGATAGACAGTGAGTAGCGAATGTGATAGACAGTGAGTAGCGATTGTCCAATGACAATCTTCGTTATATCTACAGTTCCCCGATTTTGACCAATCAGGAGCTACGATAGATTCGTCCTGAACGGAAGCGAGGTTACACGGGAACGAGGCCTTACTAAAATTCAACATGGCGAATGTAACAAAATTTATCAGCGAGTGGAGGCAAGTGAGATAAGCATTGGTCTGAAAGTAGAGCAAAACGGTTTAGATTGACTTTATCAACGGACAGAAAATATATTCGTTTATGCCTATGGAGCACAAACATGCAAAATTAACAGCGAAACCTTTTCAATCTCGCTTTCTGTGAACGATTAATTGTTTACCATGTGGTGAAAATGAAGATGGGAAGTTTTACAAAGAAAAAAGGTAAATACATGTATCTGAAACATCAAAATATTCTTCAATTTGACCTCTTTAAAGCAGAAACGTTCTCTGTTTGTGCATATAGCATACTAGTATGTTTCTAATAAAACAATTAGACTATTCGCTCTCAGTTTCTATGGGTGATACATATCAGCCGATTGAAACTTCGAGCTCGTAGTCTAATTGTTAAATAGACTTCCCGTGGTTTAGTGCCACCCGATAGAATTTACCCGATAGGAAACTTTATAGCTCCTCAGCTTCTTACAATTACGCGTCAGATGCAGAACTGATCCACGCCGTCGACTGGCAAGGTATAAACTGAACATTGCTGGTGTATATATGGCTTCGCAAATACTCACACCTAGATACTCTTGCTTTGATGTTCGACGTTACCCGCAAACTATAACTGCGTTGATTTATCAAGGGATAATTGTTTTATGGCGCCACTTTCGATCGCTAGTAACTTGGCCAACGCGGAATAGGGAATGGAACGCAATGCGAAATACATGGCCGAAATTTCCTAACACCGTTGGGTGCATAATTTGACGTTAACTTCATGACATTCTCATTCCCTCGATTTAACCACAAAGAAACTTTTATAGTGGGCACCGACATTTTCTCCTTCTGAATACCCAAATTATATGTGATAATGGAGGCCACATTAGATTTCTCCAAGCTGGTTTTCTGGGAAGTACGCACGGCGACTCGCAAAGCTTTCGCCTAATGGAGCCTGGCTTGGCTCAAGACGTTCCAGCTGCTGTAGTTTTTTTCTTGCAGAAAAAGGGTACCCCCCCCCCCCCCGGGTACCCCGACGATCCCCCATTGCTGACTCCCTTTAGGCAAAATCAAATTAGAAGGTTGACGGAACTAACAAGGAGAAGAGAAACTGGGGCAAGACGATTAAATCGTGAGCTGTTCCGAAAGCGAGTGCATGAAGATAGAACACACTTTTAAACATTTGAAGGATTTATAATTCAAGTTCAAGTTCATTTTATTTTGCACTATTTTTTTTATAAGATAATTACACAAGAAAATAATTGTAGAAAGAAAAAGAGAGATACGGTAATAATAAAATAGTTATGAATTTCAAGAATGTGCATAGAGGTCAAAGGAGCCATAGTTGACTCCTATCACAAGAAAAATATATGAGGATATTTGGAGCACAGAAAATACATAAATATATATTGTTCAAGTTTGCTTGAGTAGTAAACGGCTGGAATTAATATTAATAGGAAGAAGAATTTATTTACAATATTGATACATAATTATATGGAAAGGTTGACAATATATTTATATATATATGCAAAGAATAAAGATGGTATGAATATATTAACTCGATCTTAGTTATTATTCTATATTTACAATGTTATACAATAATTTAGGCCTGGTTTTCAAGTAAAAGTAATTTGTATTGTTTTTAAAACTATTGTGTGGGAGGGATTTTATTTCTAACGGTATTTTTTCCCCATAATCGTGATGCAAGAGATTTAAATCTCGATAGACCATAATTAGATCTGGAAGCTGGTCTGTATAAGTTTTGGTTGGTAGCATATCTAGTATTATAATTATGAATATCAGTTGCAGAGGGGACTAAGTCGAAAAAAGCAGATGGTACACCTGTTTTAACATATTTAATTTTGTGAACAAGAGTGGAGATTTTCAGATTAAAGGCATTGTCAAGTTTTAGAATTTGCAAAATTCTATAGTATAGGGTGGCATTTTCAAATTTGCTAGCAAAGAAGATGCAGCATTTATTTTGCTTTGTTTTAATTTTACTTAGTCTAGTCTTAACAGCAGTACCCCAGGTCATTAGGCCATAACTCAAATACGAATAGATAAGAGTATAATAAAGTTGCTTTAGAATAGTAATTGAAATATAGTATCTTAGCTTACAAATAATTCCAATATTTTTGGCAATTTTATTATTAACATGTGTAATTTGAGTGTCCCATCATAAGTGTTCGTCAATAAAAAACTCAAGATATTTAATATATGTTTTTTGCTCAATACTGCAAGCAGTTATTCTTATAACAGGGAACTATATCGGGTGCATTGTGGGTAAATTACTTCTTCTTAGGGGAGGTTATCAGCATATAATTGTTTTTTAATTAATCGATAATTTGTTTGCTGCACAATATTTTAAAACATTAGCAAGCTCATCATTAATAACTCTTTCTAGTTCTTCAGAGTAATTTGAAGAATAGAAAATATTGGTATCATCGGCGAATATTCTGAAAAGGAGTTTTTGAGAGGAGTTTGGAAGATCATTTATGTACAATAAAAAAAGTAAAGGGCCTAAGGTTGATCCTTGTGGAATGCCGCAGGTTATGTTTCTTAGACTAGATTCTGTATTATCAATTTTAACATATTGTTTACAAACAGTGTATATAAACAGTCTCCAGGGAAAATATTGAAAATCCTTTCAATCAAGCATCGAGGGAGGGAAGTTTAACTGTTTGTATCCAATTAACAGCCACTAAATGAGCGATTACTGGATACATGCGCAGTACCATGACATAGCCCCTTTAAAGTGCACCTAACCCCTTTTGCAATTCTTATACATAAGAATCTTGAAAAGTTTTGAGTACTTCTGCGAATAATGTTTTGGCTTACAAAGAATACTCTAAGATCCAGAATAGACCCAGGCTTGTTCTTACGCGGTCATGGGTCAGGGAAGGTCAATTTTTTACCATTTCAAACAAGCCTAGAACATAGAGTATTCTCTGTAAGTCAAACATTTCTTCGCAGATGTACTCAAAACATTTCAAAGATTCATATGTGTAAACATTGCAAAAAGGGTTAGGTGCACTTTAAGATCTTCTAAACCTCGGCAGCGACATTTTGCTTTTCATGATTTACCTGTTCTGTTGTATATTTGTGGACGCAGCGAGCTCAATGCAATCAGTACAATGAAATCACGACTTGTTACTTGTGATAGTTTAAATTATGCTGGGCGGGCAGCGCTGATATAGCGCTGTCTCTGTATTGTCGGAATAAACGGGGCAAAAGGCGTCGTCGGTATCATTGTGATGTAATGAACCATTTCTTGTGCAGCTGTATAAGTACTAAGGTTAACATAGTTTACAAATATTTGCTCTATCCATAGCTATACTAGAAAAACGACCAGAAGAGCATCAACAATATCAGCAGAACGATAATGTTTAGCCGATAAAAGTTAAAACACGAAAGGGTCTATTGACAACGATAGCTGCTGATCGGCATAATAGCAGGTAATTTACATGTCTATATAAGGTCAAAATGTGTACATTGCATTTGTAAGGTTCTTAAATTGTGCGGAAAAACACTAATAAATTAACTTTTAGACGAGTATTTCACAAGTCTAGCGATTGTTTAAACTCCGGAAAACAATGTCCAGATTTGTAGAGTACATGCACGTGTAAAAGATTTATTGTGTTGGCCCCAGGCTGTATTCCGCTATCGTTATTTATAAGGCGGAAAAACTCAATATTTAACTGAACCATGACTCTATGTGCTTGATACGAAAACAATCTGCCGAATCAGTGAGCGTTCTCTGCCTCTATGGCATAAAATGTTGTATATATACGTATACATGGAATGAAAGTAAAATTAAATGATTAGAAACAGGAAACGTTTAAACGAGCAAAACTTGCAAACAAATAATTGTCAACTTGTAGCATCAAAATATGCAAAGAAAAACTGAACATGTATACAGGTTTTGCTTATCGTGAGAATTAACGCAATAAAGAGTCATCGGTTACAGCTTTACACTTGAGCTGGCTTCAGTTGTGATAAGCATTCATCTGATTCATTATCTAGCATCGGATTACTAGAAACTTGCGATATCTCTGATATGACTGATTCAACAGATATGAATACAAGCAAAAGAAAGGTACAATAGGATGTGGCAATGAGCAGATCCTCACGGCATAAGATTTTTCTGTCTGAGCTAGATGTCCACAGTCAAAGTTACAAGCAGTAATGACTCGTCTAAGAACGATAGCAAAAGACAATGAGCAGATGTCTTAGATGTCCACAATCAAAGTTACAATCAGGAAATATAGGAACTTACCCCTGTCATGCTGTTGGCCATTTTAACTGTGAAAACTACTAGCAATTAATAACAAAAAATGCAAGCTAATATAAATATCACGGACTACCTCAATTTTATACCGCGGTTATAAATAATTGCCAATTACAAAGTTGTGCTATATTGGCCGTTTTTATACTACAGACGCGTGATGCTGTACACGTATTTGGGCAAGAAAACTAAGTTTGGTAATCCCGTCCAAAATGACGCACTATCGAATTAGTTCGTCCCGTCGCATAATGCGTCTTGTATCCGTTTTTATACAAGACGAACTAATAAGACGCACTATGTTTTCTTTGCCCAAATACGTTTAGACGCATTATGTCTCTCTAGTATAAAAACGGCCAATGATGCGAAGGAACAATTATTCATTTTGAATACCATTTTGTTCGGTTACAAATTTGTTGACGTAAAAATACCTGCAGTAGCCGCTAATCAGGTCGATAACTGCATTGTGGGCTGTACAGATCCGTATTCCAGTAATAAGCAGGAATTACAAATGAGTTTAACTACTACATCATGACTGGTGGCTCTCATATGATTGGAATATTTGACAGGTTTCGGTATAGTTACTTCAATTCGTACACATCTGTTATTTTGTTGATAGGCCTTTCTTTTTCTTGGCGTCTCGCTGAGGAGGCCAGATGATAAAGAAAGAACTTGATTTATGATCCAAGACTGACCAACTAATGAGAATAATCTAAGTCGCCTTCGAGCAGATATGTCAATATGCAGAAACAGCAAATGCTGTGGCCTGGTCAGCTCAAATTCAAGTTCAAATTTATTTAGAACTTTCTCGTTATTTACAATAATAAGATGGGAATATTTTGGACAACGGTCAAACTGTACGTAATAATCTACTTCTGGTCGACACACAGCTTTCAACATTGATTTTCTAACCTGAAATATACATTTTAAAAGTAGCGGTTTTATTATAATCTTCCAACTGGCTCTAGAAATGTACGTTGTAAAGCCCTTTTGTTTCAGCAAACATTAGTAGCCCATGTATAGTCCCCCGGAGACATTTGCTCTGATGAAGGGCTAACGCTCGAAACGTCAGCTGCTACTCGCTTTCCACGGCGGTTAGCATACCTCAATCGACTTTTGTTGATTACATACCAGTGTTTATCTTCCCCGCCGACGCAGACCAACACTAGTTTTTACAAGAACTAGTTGCCTATCGTATAAACATTTCAGAAACTAACTTTTGTAAATTACCAATCTCTCCTCTTTGAGTTTCGGTTGGCACGACCAACCTAGCTCAGGTGGACCCTGAGGATACGAGATCTGCCAGACGATATTTTGTCTTCCCTTCCCAAAATACCCTGCGCGCCTCTCCGAATTTTTAACGGAACCTGAAATAGCCATAGAGGCTGATCAAAGCCAGGATCCGGCTAATCCATATATCGAATTGGAATTTAGCGTGTTGCTTTTTGTGGAGGGAGGAAAACCGGAGGAGCCGGAGAAAAACCCTTGGAGCAAGGGCGAGATACCAACAAACTCAACTCAGACATGACGCCATGATGCTTTCTTCGCTTGACCATACACCTTATTCCAATATGGCTGCTCTTATTTGCATAATGCCAAAAAAAGTAAGTAATACTGAGCAGTTTGAGAGTTTGGTCTTTCATTGTTGCAAAGTTATTGACATTTAAATAGAGTGTACATCACGAAAACGAAGCTAGTATAGGTATAACTGGCTCAAACCCATACAAAACTCTATATATTGAAATCTCGATAACTTAGTACCATTTTATGCTATCACCCCTAACTTTCAGAGTATTGCTAATCTTGGCTGTTATTTACTGCTCTTCAAGATTCAAGATTCTTTATTGTACACTAATTACAAATTATTTAATTACAATGCATGTATATATTTTATATAAGAAAAAAAAGAAAAAAGGAAATAAATTATTACATGTCTTTGAGGAAATGTGTGTAGTGGTCAAAGGAGCATGAAGCTTTCGAGTTGACCACTGTCATGAGAAAAACAAATAAACGAGGACAGTATAAATATATTAACAATTAAATAAACAGTGCAGGTGCTAATAGAGTTACAACAAAAGGAATAAATATGCATTACATTGATATTGGGTTGTTTATACATGTATTATAATGAGCAGTATATTGAAAAATATAATAAACTAATTACAATTAATCACAGCTAGTGCAGGTGCTGATAAGGTGTGGGATAAACAACATTACAATAATTTATTGAATGTGTAAACATCAGATATGATTATCAAGTAATAAATCTTTAAACTGTTTTTTGAAGCTCTTGTGTTTTAGGCATTTAAAATGTTTGGGTATTTTCTCCCATATCCTAGAAGCCATAGATTTAAATATTGATAAACCATACTGATTTGTTCTGGAAGCTGGTCTATACAAGTTTTGGCTAGCAGCATATCTTGTGTTATGTTTGTGAATATCAGAAGCAGATGTAATTAAATCAAGAAAAACAAGTTAACTGGAATATGCGTTTTAACATATTTTATTTTATGGACAAGAGATGAAATTTTAAGTTTAAAAATGTTGTTGACTTTTAAAATTTGCAAAAATTGATAGTAAGGGCTAGCGTTCTCGGTTTCATTCTCGTGATTGATCGTATCAAATGCCTTGGAAAAATCGAGAAAACTTCCACAGGTTATTTGCTTTTTGTCTATTGCTTCTTTGAAGTTTCCTATTATTTCTAGAATAGCATACTCGATTGAGTATCCTTTTCTGAATCCGAATTGATAATTAAATAAATATATTCTGTTTTACCAGAAAGAAAATTAATTGATCGAATACTAATCTTTCCAAGATTTTGCCAAAAGGGGAAATAATAGCTATAGGTCTATAATTACCTAATTCAATAACAGTTCCTTTTTTAAATATGGGAGTTATTCTTGAGATTTTAAAGATATCAGGCACTCATTCCTGTTGAATGGATATAGATTCATTATATATATTTGTAAATGGGATATATAATGATTTACTTGCAAGTTTAATAAGTTTATTTGGAATATTGATATTATGCTTTGCTTTCATCTAAACTAGCAAATAATGTAAAAAACTTGTAATTCAGTAACAGGTGCCAAGAAAAAGCTAGAGGAGGGAAAGTGGGTAATGGGTGGGATTAATGCCGTTGCTATTGATTTTGCTTGCCAAAGTTGGACCTATATTTTTTTAAAGACTCTTTAACTCCTTGTAGAATTCTGGAAGGGTAAGATTGTCGCTTAGTTTTCCTTTTGATGAGTGCCAATTAGTTTCCAAGCTAATTTAAGATTGTCCTTACATTAAAAAAAATAGGGACAGTAATAATCTCTCTTGCTTTTATTTTTAAATGTATCATTGTCTATTTACATTGCATAATATTAATATATTTTACATGTTTATGTAATACTGGTATTAGGCAATTACATAAGCTTAATTTAACATTTACATAATAATGTGTTGTTCATAATGTTCAGTTACAGAGATATGCATGTATAACGATAATAGTGGTACATTGTTCTATTATAACTGATTGTCAAGAAGAAAGAGCTCGTTTTTACAAGTTAGGTTATTACTCGGGCTGCAACAAAATTTTGACCTTTGACCCATGCGGTTTTTTTTTCTTTGTTCCCATATATTGTATTTCAAGTTCACCACCAATCAGATTGCACTGTGCTGGTCACGTAACACTCTCCAGGTTAATTTATTTACATAATTTAATACAGTAAATCAAGATGGTCGACCCGCGAGGAAATTTCTCTCAAATTTGGAATCCCCATCTCTCAAATGTAAGCAGTTTAATGTTTTATTTAACTTCACCGTGCGAAAGCCTTCCAACAGGCTCAGGATATTTCAACTGGCGCTCTTCTCGGAGCCGAAGGACTGCGTTTTTTTACCCAGATGGCCAGTGATTTTATATACGACACGACGCCGGACCTGAATGGGCTGCATGATCAAACTCAAAGCCAGGATACAGCTAATCCACACATATCGAATTGGAATTTAGCGTGTTGCTTTGCTGCTGAAACTAAGTCTTCTTCGATAGAAATGGCAAAATGTTGTGTTTTTTCTATTTCTCGTTTAAGCTTCTCTTTCGCGACGGCTTTGTTATTTGAATCTCTGTGGATTGGTATACTCAAATATACTGTACAATACCATACAACTGAATAAGAAGTCTTTAACAAAGCCAAACTCAACTTCAACTCAAGAGCAAAGCTGAGAGGGAAAGTGAAACTGAACAGTGTCTTGTCAGGTCATGAAGGTACGGTGAGGTTGAAATCATTGCGTGTTTATATCTGCATTTCTTTGTCGATTTTTTGCGATAGTCAGTGTACTTTTTTGCCAAGTCTATTTATATCCAGTGTTATCCTTCTGATCATGATTATATACGTCAATCTCTGGAAGAATGCAGACATGCCAGTAGAAGATAACTGCAACTTTTATTAAGTCGAAGAACCAGACATGTACGTACATAATCACATGTACCTGTGTACCTCAGTGGTTAAGTGTCAGTCTGTTGTGCAGGAGGTAGTCAGAGTTCAAATCCAGGTATGACCTTAAAATAACTGGGAGAACTGGTACTGCATGCCTTTGCTCTGACATCTGCAAATGGTTCTAAAAGCTTTGTGTCTTCTTGGATCACAATGTTAAATTGTAGGCCAACACTGAGAATGCAACCAAATCTCTGGTTGTGACCACCCTCAAGTGTAGTGGAATTATATAGTGATATAGATATATATATAGAGTAAATGAATTTGTCCCCGATTATAGCAATACCATGCTAAATACATTGACTCTCTCCTCTGTTAGTAGTAGTAGTTATAAGTACTAGTTCCCTTGGTGCCACTATATACATTTTATATATTATAAATATACAGGCTAAATCTAGTAGATTACATACTACATGGAACATAATCATGACTGCTGCCTTAAAAAAAATCGTTTTTATTGTTGTAAATGGGTGGGTAAATAATGCATGTATCAGCAGCTTCCATCAGGGGTGGATCCATGGGAACCTAAGTGTCAGAATTAATTGTTTATTGCCCATTGGTTGAGGGGGGAGGGGGGTGGGCAGCTCACTTTGGTTCATGGATTAGGAACCAAGGGGACCGACCTTAATGAATTTTTACTAATATTTACTAATTGCTACCGGCCACTCCTAAAGACTGCTAAATTCAGCTAATAATTCTTCCCTTTGGTTATTACTAAGAGGATTTCAAATGAAAGTGTATTTCATCTTCAATCTCATGTGGCCCGGCCCGAGTGAAAGCCCAGATGGGCTCTCGTTACTGGCAGGCAGCACCGAGTCTTAAAATGCAACCGGGTTTTCTTGTTCCGTGCAACACCATTTCTGCGCATGCGTTAAATTATGCATTAATTATATGGTCACGCTTTGTGATGGTCGTGATGTTTCACAGATTTTACCCATTTTTCTGAGTTCCTACTGATCTTGATTTGGGCCGAATGGATGAAATACGAGAAAAATATCATATCAAGTGCTTCCAAGAGAAGACTGGAAAACAAAGAAAGCTAAAATGCGAAGAAATAGATATTGGAATCTATAAGCCATCGGCTGTGCTGCATTTAAAACATCCGAGGAGAACATCTTATTTTGGGTCAAGTTATTTCGTTCCAGCGAAGATATTGACCTAGCGGAAACGGTTCAAGCTGTCGAAGGATTTTTACTTATAACCATCCACGTCTACTTAACAACAGGAGTAGTTATGTGCCAAGGCACCGCATACGAGGCATGGGCAAAGATTGAGTTTCCCAGATTACAGATGAAAGTAGAGAACTTAATGAATCTTAAAGATACTTCGGAGTCGTTGGATGAAGAGGTCACGCGCGACATGCTTGAGAACATGTTCAACACTTTATGTTATACTAAGAAAACAAAACAATTTACAGAGCCTGCAAGTTCACAATTCAATGAAAAACCCCAATAGCCTGTAGTTTTGGATCAACATATCCTTGAAACTGCAAAAGCAACATACACATGAGTCAAATTCACACCGGAAGAGACGGAATTCTTTAGATTCTTCACGAGGGTAGCCGCGAGGCGGCGATCAGCGAACTTGATAAAGAACAGTAGAGAAATATAGTGATAGCTCCATCACTAGCCTCCTCCGCAGGCATCTCTAATTTTTGAGGAAATCGGATTATGGGCTCCCTGTGGCAGACAGGTAACCCAATTCACGATTTTTTTAATCTGATAGAGATGCCTGCGGAGGAGGCTACTCCATCACAGGATGGACAGGATACAACTTATAATTTGGGACAAATATAAACATACATTTGAGACAATCATCTATTAGTACTCGGAACCTGCAGTATAACAGAACAGCAGACTAAATTGCAAACGTGTGTTACATGAATAAGTAGTGTTTACAGTAAAAGGTCAACTACTTAATTTACATACCAGAAAAAACAAAAATATTAAATTACATATATATACTAGAGGAGCAGAGAATGAAAGTCGCCGCGCTACCGGCCACTCCTAAAGACTGCTAATATTCAGCTAATAATTCTTCCCTTTGGTTATTACTAAGAGGATTTCAAATGAAAGTGTATTTCATCTTCAATCTCATGTGGCCCGAGTGAAAGCCCAGATGAGTCGAGTATCAGTATCAAGCAACTGATATACGCGTTCTGGCGTCCTGCTAACCGTAATTCGGTTTTAAACGCTTTTGTGCTTTCTTTTAACGCGCTTTGAGTTTTTTCGAGATTCCAGATACGTGTGATTTAGATCGATGGGAGAACGAAACCATGGGATTTCGTGCAAGACACATTTTGATAGCTTGAACGGTCAGCGGTCAGCGTTGGAGATGGCGGGTGTATATTTCGCTCCTGCTAAATCCTAAACTAATTTTTTGTTAATAGCTTTGCTTTATGTCTTTATGTGATAATTTTAACTATGGGAGAATCCCATTTGACGAGAGAGGTTTTAGAAGAAATCCTGGATATGAAACTCCAGCCATTTACATCAAAACTTGAGGAGTTGAGCGACTCCATTGAAGGAATGATATTAGTGAAAATCATAGAAATCTCACCTCCAAAAAAGACTTTAAAAATGAAATTAAACAAAAACTTATTTCCAAATATTGATTTCTATTTTTATTAAAAACATTTTTTTTTTCTACATTTAGCCTCTAAGACTCGTCTCTTACACCGATTATTCTGTATATTGTACTTGTAATGTATGCATCATGTAGTGCTCTGTGTATGTGTGCTTGACCCAATTCAACAATTTTAACCTATACATTCCTGGGATGCCTGACTCGATTAGTTTATATTACTATTTCAGGTGTCCCAGTACTCTTGCTATTTAATTTTTCTATATATTTACATGTAAATCATTACTATAAGAGTACGAATAAAGTTGTTGTTGTTGTTGTTGTTGTTGTTGTTGAGTTGGTTTTTATATACTGATTTTTCATCTTGTCAGTTATGAAGATAGGCAGCCTATTTGCAAAGTCTACAAAGGTAAGTCATGTTTGTTGAGATACGATGTATATACACTGACCTCGAACGGGTTGTTTAGTTAAGCAATGTTTTATACTGGTTGAGCGAGCTTGCAGTGTGAACGAGTATATTGTACTTAGTGACACCAGCTGTAGTCTGTGTTAATCGTCATTACGGGCCAGATACTATTCAGAATAATATCCGGTTTCGTTTCAGTCACAATAACTTGTATATCCATTTTGGAGATACTTTTCTCGTAAAGCTGAGTTAGCGTCTGATCCGCATCGCCGCACCATACCTATATCCATTTATCATACATGCAAACTGGCCTCCAGTATTGACCTAGACGTTTTTGGTTCGGTTACTGGTCTTCAGAAGGTAAAAGCATTTCCTTTTCTTATCAGGAGCGTTCTAAAACGAAGACTATCAACTGTTAAAGAGAGATGTTCATAGTCGGTTCGATCTAGAGACGTCTGCAGTTCGAACGAAAACATTCCGGACTGTTAATGTTAACGTATTACAATAAAACCGCAAGTTGCAGAAATTGTATATGGCGCGCGGTTGTCGCGTTAATCAATGCAGCATGAATATTAATCTGAAACCGAGCAATATTTACATCCTTTTCAGAAATGACCAAGTCCTTCACTCGAGAAGATACAGAAACTGGTTGATAATCTGTCTATGTTGAGTTAGAGCTCAGAAATCGGTGAAACGTGGGATGGAAATGCTCTCTTAGTTCTTTAAATGGACTGCAAGCAAATGTCAGGTCTGATGAGTATCAAACTGTGGCAGCTTTGCACACTTTAGTGGCACCATTTGAAGATAATAGATTTCCCTGATCCTGTCGGAAGACTGACAAATACTTCCTTTCCCCAGACAAAACTATACAAAGCTAGAACTTGTAGCTAACTCCCCCGCTCGCTTTTGGTCCTCGAATAGAGATGGCAGCTCTTTTCGCAGCCGGCTGCGCTACCGCAGATAAATTATTTTAAACTGTGAAAAAAGAGAATCGACACACTGGCAGAACTGAAACATCGGAAGAAATCTCACTACGCATATCTCCTTCACTCCCCCCTCCCTCGGTCCATGCTGTGTTCAGGAAATTGTGCACTTTTTACATAATTATGCAAATCATAAATGGGGGTACTCTCTAAAAATAAGGATGGGGGTGTGCCACTGAGCCCTTGAAACCATTACCCTGTCTCAGGACAAGAAATTGTATTTTTGCGACCCGGCAAAAAAGGTACCCTGTTCTAGGCTAGAAACAACGAAAACATACCCTGTTCTAGGCAAAATGGCAAAACGATATCCTGTTCCAGACCAGGCTAGCGTCTGATATGCTACGCGCGAGATGTTGCGCTCCACTCGCCAAAACAGATAAACGGACTCGGCGTTTGCAGCGGCAAGGCCCGTGAATAACTCAAACCGTCTTGAGGCCCTTCCAAAAAAATTACGACCCTGTTCCAGACCAAATCAGTGATTTATATACCCTGTTCCAGGCTAAGAATTGTCAAAAACCATACCCTGTCGAGCGGCACGTAAGCACGTACCCGTATAGACCCCTCCGGGATCATACTGAACGAACAGAACCGGACCGATTCTAGACGAGAATACGTTATTAGTATAGATTTTACTCTCTCTCTCTCTCGGATAGAGCCGGACGGCTGTTTTTTTTTTTTTGCAGGCTATGTATACATGATCGAAAATGTACGTAATCGTAAATGCAAGCGCGGCAATACTTATTTCAGTCTTTCAGTAAAGAGGCATCGAGAAGGAAGCAATGAAAGCTGTCAACGCTGATTTGGCTGTCTGCCAGCCTTCAGTATTCGAGAGCATAAGGCTGATCAATAGGGGTGCAAACATGGCGCGAAATAAAGTGTTTGTATCTTTTTTCTTTTTTCTTTAGTAATGTCGATCCATTTGTTTGCAAACAAGTGAGTCACTTTATATGTGAAGCTTTTGAGAGGAGAAATATCGTGTTACAAAGAACTGTATCATTTTTTTCTCTTCTCTAATCTCAGTGTGATTGTATATTAATTAGGCAATACCATATATGGGAATGCTAATAAACTATTGTATTGTATGGGAAATCCGATGCCAAATAAAATCCGTAAAATCGAATTTCTGAAATATTCTTTAGATACAAATTTAAGATGTAAAAGATCAACTGATCGAAAATTGAGGATTGTAGCTGTGCTAGGAAGCGTGCAATCGTGTTTTCAGTTTTCCATACATTTGCCTGTAAAAACGAGTCAAAGTCCGGGGGAAAATTTACAGACAAATGCAATGTATAGAAAACTGAAAATACGATTTTATTTGGCATCGAATTCCCAAACAAACAAGACTGTATTTCGCGCCATGTTTGCACCCTTTCAAAATGGTGGAATTAACCGCGAACAGGTCTATGGGCTCCTTGGCTGATACGAAAGGTGGCTTTTTATTTTCAAGTATTCATCGGTGGCAGCTAAAGTGTCCTCTAAACTTGTCGGATTAGAATGCGTGGATTTGAAAACAGTTCTCCGACTCCATTCATACGTCAGCTAGTCGTAGTTTTAATATAAATCTAGTTTCAGTGCCTCTGCAGCAAAATATTTTTCAGAAATTACACTTCAAAGAGTCCGGCTTGGAAGGATTAATTCCCGGATCCAAATTCCCTTTCTTATAAGGTATTGATATCGGCTCAACCGCCTGCAATCCTTAGTCTGCGTCGCATTAGCTTGCAATGCATGCGTTTTATTTGGGAAACCGCAATATATTTGGACGAGGGAAAAACCACTAGAAACGAATGCATTGCAGGCTAGCGTCGCATCCGAACTGAACCCCGGTTAAGTCCGTCTGCGAAACAGCGACAGAAAGCTTGTTCTAGACCCCCAACGAAGTAACAGGATATATGTAGTCGATTCTGATTGGCTTTTACTAATGTTCATCCTTACACGTCTTCTGACTGGCCATTCAACTGTCACCAGCCTCGAAGATTGTTATGATGGACAGTTAATGTCAGAGGCCGCTCGGTTGAAACTGTTCGTTTGTACGTGGTCTAATAAGCTGTTTACTTGAGATTTCTCGCCCAAGACGAGCTAGTGCTCTGTCGTCGTTTCCCTGTGTTTTACTATCGGAAAAGGTTAGGTTTATTTCAATTTCGGGTCAGGTTTTGAAGTAATGTAACGTAAAGACTGCCCGTAGTTTAGTGCGACATGAAAGGAAACTTGCTCCAGTACTATTACTATTATACATCAATGATATTTCAGACAATATTAGCTCTCAGATTCGTTTATTCGCTGACGACAGTATCATTTATAGAGAAATTAATACACATCAAGACCATATTATTTTACAGGAAGACCTAAATAAGTTAAGCAAATGGGCCGAAACCTGGCAACTAAACTTTAATTTTTCCAAGTGCTACCACCTAGATGTTATCAACAAGAGAATTCCATATTCCTTCTGTTATGTAATGAATGGTAAATCCATTTCTAAAGTTTCCTCTACCAAATACTTAGGTGTCAACTTTACTAGTAATCTTAGCTGGAATCTTCATTGTGACACTATCTGTAAAAAGGCCAACAGCACTCTCGGTCTGCTTAGACGTATCCTTAGTGAATGTAGTACAAAGGTTAAATCTGGAGCTTATACTAGTTTAGTTCGCCCTCAACTTGAATATGCTTGTTCTGCTTGGAATCCACATACCAAACGTAATCTTAACAAAATTGAAATGGTTCAGCGCAGAGCAGCTCGTTTTGTCTTCAAAGATTACTCTAGATATAGCCATGTCACTCCTATGATAATTACTCGGGCTGCCTGTGGCAGCACCGAGTCTTAAAATGCAAGTCGTTTTTTTTTTTTTTTTTTTTTTTGTTGGGTGTCGCAAAATTTCTGCGCATGCGTTAAAGGTCAAATTCACACCAATCAGATTGCACTGTGCTGGTCACGCAACAATCGCCAGGTTAATTTATTTACATAATTTAATACAGTAAAGCAAGATGGCGGAAGACCCGCGAGGAACTTTCTCTCTAATTTGGAGTCTCATCTCTCAAATGTAAGCGAAAGCCTTCCAACAGGCTCAGGATATTTCAACTGGCGCTATTGTCGGAGCCGAAGGACCGCGTTTTTTACCCAGATGGCCAGTGATTTTATTATACGACACGTACGACGACCTGAAGCCAGTGTAGGGGCCAGGATCCGGAAAGCTAAAATTCGAAGAAATACATATTGGAATCTATAAGCCATCGGCTCGCTGTGCTGCATTTAAAACATCCGAGGAGAACATCTTATTTTGGGTGAAGGCACTTCAAGACCAATATTATGAGTCTCTTAAAAACTGTCAGAGATTTAAATTTACCGTAAGTTGGATCAGAGAGTATTGAGATCAAGTTATTTCGTTCCAGCGAGGATATTGACCTAGCGGAAACGGTACAAGCTGTCGAAGGATTTTACTTATAATCATCCACGTCTACTTAACAACAGGACTAGTTATGTGCCAAGGCATGGGCAAAGATAGAGTTTCCCAGATTACAGATGAAAGTAGAGAACTTAATGAACGAAGAAACCGAGGTCACGCGCGACATGCTTGAGAACATGAACATGTTCAACACTTTATGTTATACTAAGAAAACAAAACAAATTACAGAGCCTGCAAGTTCACAAGTCAATGAAAACCCCCAAGAGCCTGTAGTTTTGGATCAACATATCCTTGAAACTGCAAAAGCAACATACACATGAGTCAAATTCACACCGGAAGAGACGGAATTCTTTAGATTCTTCACGAGGATAAAAATATTTGTTAGCCCGCAATATAAGAACTCTCTCGCTGCTTTAACGACCTTGATTTGTAACATGGAGGCTGACCTAACTGATATGGGTAATGAATTCTTACTCTCGTCACATCAAAACACGAATCAAGAAACCAAACTCAGTCATTTGGAAGAGAAATTAGTGCAGCAAGATAATATATACAAGACCGAAATCAAGATGCTGTCATCTCGAATATATTATTGACCTAGAAGTTGAAAATGGCGAGTTGAAAGCAGATATAACTTAAAGCTGAGATCCGACTTTCAAACTTAAAAAAAAAATCAAGACTACAAAAAAGAAGACAATGTTCCGAGACTACCCAACCTACTGAAGCTTATCAGTTTGTTCAAGAGCCATATTTCTTACATGACAACCCGATCCCTATTCATCAGAATACATTTTCTGTGCTAAATGACGAGAGTTTACAATCACCTGACCGACAACCCACTACTAAAGAAAGGGACCATGAAGTACGGTAGTACGGTTAATTCTCGGGTTCAAAACAATGAATATATGCCTGCTCAAATGCAGTGTGTTAAACGAATAAGTAGTGTTTAAATTAAAAGGTCAACATACGAGAAAAAGAAAACTATTAAATTACATATATACTAGGGGAGCAGAGAATGAAAGTCACCGCGCTACTGGCCACTCCTAAAGACTGCTAAATTCAGCTAATAATTCTTCCCTTTGGTTAATATTAGAGGATTAAGAGGATTTCAAATGAAAGTGTATTTCATCTTCAATCTAATGTGGCCCGAGTGAAAGCCCAGATGGGCTCTTGTTCAATTAGGATGGGTAACCTTAGAGCAGCGCAGGTTGCTATCCCAAGTGTCCTTGTTTTTTTAAGATCAACTGATCAGGGTCTCGTTGGTATTAAGTTCCCCCAGGAAGTTACAGCTCTGACTAGAGCATCCAGGCTACCAAATCCCTGGCCTTACGGTCAGCTTCAATGTTTTACAAACGTATATAAGTTCTCTTTTTATCCTAGATCAATAGTAGTTTGGAATAATATTCCTCTTAGTACCAGACCAGTAACTTTAGAAGAATTTAAGTCTATTGCCCTGCCATCCCTGGAGTCCCACTGAAATTCTCACTACTAGTATTATACATGTATACTAGTATATATATTATTTTAGTAATGTTTGTAATATTGTTACTGATTATAAATCTTTCACTATGCATAATTTCGTATACCGCCCTCCTAGTATAGTCTTGTACTGATTTAGGAGTAACTCATTAAAGCATTAAAGCATTAAAGCATTGCTGAACACATTAAATAGAATCTGTCACAACAAAATGCTCGTTCGAGGAACACACAAACAAATCTCCCATGCAGCTATGTGCCACATCCGAACTCAACTCTTGTTCTAGCAAACGAATCTCGATTTCAAACTGATATTGTACAAATATCTTTGCTCTTCTCGACGTGTATAAAAGCCGCCTCATTACTCGGGCTGCCTGTGGCAGCGCCGAGTCTTAAAATGCAAGTGGTTATTATTTTTTTTTTAATCAGTGTCAAACTGCTTCTGCGCATGCGTTAAAGGTCAAATTCTAACCAATCAGATTGCACTGTGCTGGTCACGCAAACAAAGGTTAGATTTCCTCAGGCGCGCTCAGATAAGAAAATTCAAAGCTCAGACTAGGCGAGACAAGGAGATATCAATTTCAAATAGTCATTGTCAGAAATCTATTCCATCGTGGGCAATGATGCAATACAACCTAAATTTGAGTCAGGTCCATGTTTTACGACAGAATAACCAGAGTCTTTCTACTGGATTCGGAGAGCTCGAGACATTATACAAGTCTGCTAATATGGGGAAAACTGAAACAAAAAATGAACTTTGACGGCAGAAACCCTCATATTTCAGCCAAGCGGAATATTTACATGATCCGCTAAGATTTTTACAAATCTAATTAGTTAAGCAGATGTACGCAGTGTATGCCAACTGAAATGCTGTGCTCGTTTTGTGGTTACGGCTCAGTGGGGCGATTACACGAACAAGAAGCATGAACTGCCAGCAAAGAGAGAGGAATTGATCGGAGACGTTAAATTACGTTACTGTGAAGAGGATCAAAATTCAAGTTTTGTAGCTTGAGACAGTCTGTCTTCTGCCGTGACTCGTGAGAGAAATTGGAAAAGATCTAGCTGTTTCATTCAGACACTGGCAAATTTATTGAAAGCTACGGGCTTACTTTATGAGATTATTATTCATTGTGGAATGAAAGGAAACAGGTTAGCTGAAAGTTAAGTTCGAGGTAGGCTTCGACTTTCATTCCGATTCAGTGCATATGTGCACGAAGGTGTCAGTTACGTAAGTACTGTAAGTAAACTCTTTTTGATTTGAATCAATTTCCTCTCAGTTTGTCTGTTAATGTACTTTTCCTTCTAATTATCGCTTTATTTAACATCTGTGATTTAGAGTATGCGTACCTCAGAATAAATTATTTGAAAGGTCAACTGAATTCTTGTGTCGATAAGCGCAAATGTTTTTTGTGAAACAGTCTGTGTATATGAGAAGCGGTTTAATAGAAGAGCTTTCTCATTTATAGGAATTACAATTTTTTTTCTTGCTATGAAATTTATGTTTCATTTCACATTTATTCATACAGTTTTAGCCGGACATTTCCCCGAGTTTTTGATCTATTTTCAATCAAATTCAAAGTCTGAATATGTCATTGTATTGCATTTATACACTTGAATTTGCCAGTATTCTGTTGTTCGAATCCTGCGTTATCATAGTCATGCCATAAAAGCGATTAATAGACCAGTCTGTTTTTTTGACGTTCTCACTGGCGAGTAAAGCACGACTTGATACTAAGAGGATTTCAAATGAAAGTGTATTTCATCTTCAATCTCATGTGGCCCGAGTGAAAGCCCAGATGGGCTCTTGTTTTGAAATGTAAATTAGCCGTAAGTCGCACTGGTGACAGGCTGGTGACAGTTGAATGGCCAGTCAGAAAACGTGTAAGAATGAGCATTAGTAAAAGCCAATCAGAATCGACTATACATATATCCTGGTACTTCGTTGGGGGTCTAGAACAAGCTTCCTGTCGCTGTTTCGCAGACGGACTTAACCGGGGTTCAGTTCGGATGCGACGCAGGCTAGCTGATCCTGCATGGGCAAGCAAAAACCATACTTATGACAGCAAGTATATAATACTTGAACATATTAAATCGAGAAAAGTAAACACCATTGAACACCATTAAGTTGAAAAGGACAAATGAAAATCCCCCGATTCTGCCTAAGCTCAAACCATAAGGTAAAGGAGAACTGGGAAAAGATAAAGGAAGAAGTGAAGACGCTATTCAACAAGAATACGAGCAACAGATCGAGTTCTTTTTAAACCGAGCTGTTTAGAACTCACATTACAAGGAACGGACAGAAATGATCGAAACTGAATTTGTTCCGCCATAAAATTCAGACTGACATACTAAGCAATGCAAAACATCCCTGTAATAAACGATGAACTACTTACTGAATATATGTCCAGATTCAACCGTGTCGTACGTCTTAACTCTAGCTCTTTAACACGATCCGCCTACAGCGCGGGTATCAGAACGTGCAATGCGCGCAGTTTCATATCAAATCCCCCAAGTTGTCAACTTTTAAATTAAATTATTTTGATTGATGGGCGTTGAATTTTGAGAGCGTGCTAACAGTCATACGGGAATTTATAATGTATGATCTGAGGCCAGTTAATAAAGACACATTCGTTCTCACGTATAGAGCTTTAAAAATTCAAAACATTATGCGCAGAATTTCACAAAGGTATGCACTGAATTGGCCGCATAATTTGACAATACTTTTCAGTTTGCGTTTTGAGCATTTTGATACTTTGACAAGAAATTAAAATCAGCGAAAAGCAGTAGAGCGCTGTTTTTAACAATTTTATCACAGCCTCGCAGCCGGAGCTGGGTCAGTATCAGTTCTGAATTTGTTATTTGTTGTTATTTGTTATTTGTTATTTAACCTCTGAACTGAATATTTATATTGATTTGCTTCAGAAATCTTGTACACCAGAAGTTTTTTTATTTTACCAATCTAGGCTTAATTCCATGACCTCATCGCTTGATAATGTTCTTGCTAACCGACGTGCTTCTAAATCTTCTTGCTTGCGTAATGGCTCTAATCACGTTTCCGTTTCTGCCTTTAACCGCAACACTAATGTTAACATAGATAACATTGCCAGTGACACACCTAACATCAACTCAATTAACACTTTGTCTTCTGCTAATAAGATCAATAAGAAACGCACACGCCGTAAAACGAAACCTTTCTCTTTTGTCCCCGATGCTAATTCTGTTATTAATCTTTCCGACACTCCTTTAACCACTGATGAAATTTCTATTCTTTCTCGTGGACTCACTTTCTGTCCCACACCTCGACAAATTAACTGGACTGAGATTTCAGCTGACTTATATGATTTTTCTAGACGTATGCGACTGACTGAATACTTTTATGACTTTAACAAAGTCAAGACTAATGACGATCACCTTCGTTTTCGCAACAAAAGTACCTGGACTCCCCCGACCGACAGAGAACTATCTCTTAACACTTTTCTTGACGCTGTCAAACTTGACATATCTAATATCAAACCTAAACGAACTCTTGATAACCTTTCCAATTCTGAACGACAAGCTTTACAAGGACTGAAACAACGACCTGACATAGTCATCAAACCTGCCGACAAAGGTTCTGGGACTGTTGTCATGAACTTACAATGGTACATTGACGAATGCAACCGACAACTTCACGATACCAAATTTTACCGACCACTGCATGACGAAGACAAGACCACACATATCCAACTACGTGTAACCGAATACATAGACAGAATGTTCCGTAGCCATTACATTGACGATAAAACCCGTAAATATCTTATTCAACGCGATACTAAACCAGGGCGCTTTTATATTCTGCCTAAGATTCACAAACCAGGTAATCCTGGTCGTCCCATTGTCTCTTCCAACAGCCATCCTACCGAACGTATTTCGGAATTTGTTGATTACTACCTTCAACCTTTAGTTAGCAAACTTCCGTCTTATGTCAAAGACACTAATAATTTCCTTCATAAACTCTCCCTCCTCCGTGACCTTCCGGACAATGCTCTTCTTGTTACTTTAGATGTATCCTCTCTTTATACCAACATTCCCCATAATGACGGTATCAATGCATGTTATCATTTTCTTAGCACTCGTTCTGATAAAACTATCCCTACTAGTACTTTATGTGATCTTATCCGTATGATTCTTACCATGAATAACTTCACTTTTAATAATAACAACTACCTACAAATTCATGGTACTGCTATGGGAACCAAAATGGCACCTTCCTTTGCTAATCTCTTTCTTGGTTACTTTGAAGCCAATGCTTTGAACAAAGCCCCTTTCACTCCCTATTCTTGGCTTAGATATATCGATGATATTTTTATGGTCTGGACGGAAGGTCCGGATAACCTCAAAACTTTCATCGATTATCTTAATAATATTCATCCTACTATCAAATTTACCAGTTTTCACTCTTCTAGTAATGTCCCGTTTCTTGATGTCAATGTATCCCTTAATAATGGAGTCATTGAAACTGACCTTTATTGTAAACCAACCGATAAACATCAGCATCTGCTTTTTTCATCTTGTCATCCTAGTCATACTAAAAAAGCCATTCCTTTCAGCTTAGCTCTCCGTCTCAGACGTATTTGTTCCACTAATGAAGCTTTTAAAAACCGTACCTCTGAACTCATCTCCTATCTCCTTAAACGAGGTTACAGCCGTGATTTACTCACTAAACAAACTAAACGCGCTGCCGATATCCCTCGTAATCTTGCTCTACAACCTAAACAGAAATCTAATTCCTCTCACCGTATTCCCTTTATAGTCACCTATAATCCGTCACTTCCATCTATCTTTCCTATCTTTGAGAAACATTTTGATCTTCTACATTCCTCCGTGCGTTGCAAAACTATTTTCCCCCAACGCCCTTTCGTAGCCTTCCGACGTTCGTCCAATCTACGTGATTTGCTAGTCAAATCCAAACTACATTCAGATAACTCCAACACTGCTTCCAACAACAATCCAGGTTCTTTTCGTTGTGGACAAAACTGTTTAACTTGCCCTTACATTTCTGATAACTGCACCCAATATACTTTTACTTCTACGGGTGAAACCAGAACCATTACCACACACATGGACTGCAACACAAAAAACGTCATCTACATGATTCAATGTACTAAATGTAACAAACAGTACATTGGTGAAACCAAACGTAGACTCAAAGACCGCTTCAACGAACATCGTAGGACAGTTGACAAACCTTCCAGTAAATCCAAACCCACCACTGCATCTGAACATTTTCTATCTAACCCTGACCACTCTGCATCTAATATCCTTTTAATTCCTTTAGAACGTATTTTCTCTTCTCGTGATGCTATTCGCAAAGCTAGAGAAGCTTATCTTATAACACGTGCTAACACTCTTGAACCTAATGGCCTTAACAAACGCGATGAGACTTACTAATCAGTCACACCGTTAGTTATCTTTCGTTATCATATTATGTTTTTTACGTCATTTCCGTTTTACCATTATATATTGTCAAGTCACATTGTAAAATCTCCTAAGCACCTGATGAAGACTAGTATGGCTAGTCGAAATATTGTGCTACATTAAATCCGTATAATTCTACGTCGTATTGGTTATTCTTCATTCTACTTATTTCTGAATTTGACCCTCAGTTCAAGTAAACAGCCACATGCACGAGACTGCTGCGCTAATCGCTTGCGGAACGCACATCGGTGAAATTCGCGGCATTCCGTTTGATGGTCTTGGCTACATATTAGGTCAAGTTTTAAAAAAACATACAGTCAACTCTCTCGTAAGCGGACACCCTCGAGAGTACGGAGCCCAGGAAGGTCACTGATGGTTTTTGTTTTTGCTTTTCTGTTTTTATTTTTTGCATTTCTCAATTTAAAATCGTTGCTTTTTGATTTTGTTTGTCGTGTTTTCAATTTCAAATTCCAAATCGCTATTTTCTGTTTTTGATTTTTGCGTTTTCGATTTTGTTTTTACGTTTTTAAATTTCAAATCGCGTTTTTCGGTTTTTGAATTTTGTTTTTACATTTTTTTTATTCCAAATCGCTATTTTTAGTTTTTGTTTTTCGGTTTTTGAATTTTGTTTTTCAGATTTCGGTTTTTGTTTTTCGGTTTTTGAATTTTATTTTTCGGATTTCGGTTTTTGTTTTTCGGTTTTCGAATTTTGTTTTTACGTCTTTCAATTCCAAATCGCGTTCTTCGGATTTTGAATCGCTGTTTCTTACAATTATAATTTCAAAAACAAAATCGGTGAGTTCAAAAACAAAAACAGAATCCATGAGTTCAAAAACAAAATCGGTGAGTCCAAAAACAAAAACAGAATCCATGAGTTCAAAAACAAAATCGGTGAGTTCAAAAACAAAATCGGTGAGTGTAGACCATGATGCTCTGCGGCCCGATAGTAAAGATGGCGGACGGAGGAGGCGAAAAAGCGCATGCTGTTACTCCTGTAGACTTTCTCAAAGTCCTTCTTAGCCCCCCGCACGAAGGACTTTTCCCACTTGCAGCGCGCCAAATTTACCGGTTGATTTTTCAACCGGAGGCGTGGCTTATGACGTACTAAGATTTGCCCAATCACAAAGCGTCAATTCTTCAGGCATTGTATGTTGACGTGTCAAGTCAGTCAACCGTGGATGTGGTATTTACAATTTGATTGTACTCAGGAAGAGTTTGTCAAGGCACGAAATGTAAGCTTTGCTCCTGAAACGTGTTTTTGCGCCAAAACGTAATGCCCCGATTCAATTTCCTGCAAGTGAAACAAGTCGAACTCTCCTCTCGCTTCGATTCTCGCGCGTTCGCTTTTTGACCCAGTAATCGCTTGCCCAGTGACTCAGCGAGTTCGACTTGGAGCAAGTCTATTACTCCTGGTACGTACAGCGTTTTGTTAGTTTTAGTAAGTTATTATTTTGGATTATGTAATCGATAAGGGCCTTATCAATTCCCAGAGATGCAGATATTCTTAATTGACCTGGTGAAAAAGTCGAAATCAAATGAAATAATAGTGGAATATACGGCGTGGAATCGAGGTACATGTAAGCTTAACTTAAAGACCCTGTGTCCGAGCCCATGGTGCTTTGCGCCAATGTTATGATTAGTTTGTTTATCAACGGCCGCATAAATTAAAGGCCAACTTTTAGGCGAACTAAAATGCTCTCGATTGTTTATCAGTTTCATAAAAGAAGTACACATACACTTTGGATAACGAATTTCATAATTTCTACCGGATTAGAAACCCAATCGAGCCCACGAATTTTCTCCAGATGCTTCGAATATGATTTTAACAGTACTCGGCAGGAAGCCAGTTGTTCTGTCTTTAGATTCTAATTAGGTTAACGAGTGCGACTTTTCACAACTCTACAAGCAAACACATACTCTTGCTACCTTGTTTTCATGTTTCCAGTATTGCTTAGCTGTATTTGAAGATCTCTACTTTCCTTGCGAATGATATATTTTGAGTGTAAAATGAAATGTCGACTAGAACTCGCACTCGAGTCAAACTCACAGCGAAGTAACAGCTGAACTCGGCAGTTTGGACTTTGACCCGCGATCGTAGTTTTGGTAGCAAGACTTTCTGGACCTACTGGAGGATGAAAAAAAAGGTTAAGGACATTGCTTTCTCTGCTAATAAAAATGCAAAACATATACAGATACGTCGTAACACCTCAGTGGAGCTTAGCCATGCGAAATTATAATTACGAATGATCTTGATGCCAGAAGTGGTTGCATGCTTTGTGCTTTGTATTTCCAACGAAGCCCGCCGGTCCATTAGTGCAGCAAATCCCCGGGAAACTCACGTAGTAATCCTTTTGAACCACAAGTGTTCTCTTGTAGATCTAGAGAAAGTAAAATGTGGACTGCTGAACGATTATTTTCGAGTCGCTTCGCCTCGCTGTCTCGGTCCTTTCTCCGGAATTCCTCTACTCGCCATTCGAAGAAATATTCGAACTAAAGTTTCATTTAAAAAAGAATATATTCAAAAGTTAAGATAAAAGAAAGTCAGTTAAGCATATATACCTATGAATAATTACACGATGGCCCAAACTAGGGATGGATTTCGAAAGATTCGAGAGTCACATAACAACAACAACGATCTTTCTGATTTTCGTAGCCTACGGAAGTGATTTGCGCACGCAAAGCACCATGGGCTCGGACACAGGGTCTTTAAACTTCACTTTTAGCTGTTACGTTTACGTAGGATACTATTAAAATCTTGGAAAACTGTATTAGCATTCGCTGGCATGTCAACGTTCCTCCGAATGACATAATTCTGGATGCACTACATGTCAGGACTCTTACAGTTTTAAGTGATTTTGTAGAGGGGATATGTATTTCTGGGATATCATTATAAGGTATAAAATTTACAGTAATAGTTCAAAGCCGACAATGAGGACTGGACGGGATTTCAAGTCCGCGCAATTAGTTCCAGTCCGAGGCGCATCTCATACTCACGAATAATTAATGAGAGTTTTAAAAAAGCTAATTAACCATCATTTGTTGTTTGCACTTTGGGTTTAATTTAAATCGTCCAATGTTTAAATGACATCAATTCGCCTATTAGAATGAACACACCAACAAAGTAATACAAAATAGCACTGATTAAACAATAGAAAAACAAAGGGATTTGTATAACTTAGATTCAGTATAATTTCACACTTTAGTGCGTTCCCTCTATTTGAAAAAAACAAAAACGAATTGTTCTTAATTAAAGCACTTGTATTGGAGTTTGTTCACCACCGCCTCCTGGGAATGAAAAACTGGATAAAAACAAATCCAAGGTTATAGATTCGATTTGATTAGTCATGGCTTCGAGCGACGAAGAGAGCTTTCGACCTTTGAAACGTTTTAGAAAATCGAAAAGCAGAGAAGAAGAAGAGAAGGAGCTTGCTAACGCCGTACCTCTGTCTACACGGTATAAGAACAAATGGGCTGTAAACGTGTTCGTTGAATGGCGGGAAGGTAGAGAAAACAAAGTCGCTGCGTTGGAGAGTACGAGTTTAAAATTATCTTTGGAAGATATAGAAAACCTGGACGAAGATTGGGAAAAAATGAAACCCTGTTCCTTAGACTTCTGGATGGGAAAGTTTTTAGAAGAGGTTGCTGACAAGAAAGGTACACGAGAACATTAATTCTTACTACCAATAAATTGTTGTTGTAGTTTGACTTTTTTTTTCTAGGCTTAATTACAAGGACTGAACTAATGTTTTCAAGTTGTAGTACTGAATTAATTTTGTTCCAGTCCTAGGACTAGAACAAAATTAATTCAGTCCTAGGACTAGAACAAAATTAATTCAGTCCTACAACTTGAAAAGAATTAATTCAGTCCTTGTACTTAAGCCCCAGCTCTTCCCTGCTGCTATCAAAACCCTCCCCGGCTTTAGGTTTGACTGGACCAGGAGGTTCCATTATCATCATGTGACCGATTTGTAGACCTTTGATTGGTTGGTTTCCTCATTAATTATTCATGTTTATGAGATGTTAGGTTCCCAGTTAGAACCCCATTGAGGTTCCCCAGTTAACATTCCAATATTGGATCCCATTTTACTAGTAATAGATAAAAAGCAAGACAGAAATAATAATAAAAAAAATATTATTAACCCTTTCACTCCCGGACACAGTTGAGCTGAATTGGTAATATTAAGTGTAAAATCAACCCTCCCCCTAAATTCAAGTTTGGCTTTACGCACTACTGAACTTTTAAGCCAAGGGCTCGAGCTTCCCCACAATGCCATTTGGGATAATTCTATGGTGCCGTCCAGGTATGTTTGGATCTGCTATAGGGTGTTTAAATGAAATCTGCTCTAATTTTGGACCAATAAGCCAACTTTAACAGAGCCAGGGGACATCATACATAACAAAAACTGGTAAAGAATTACAGAAATGACTTCTACAGTATTAGAATGGTAAAAGGTTGGTTTGGTTTAATGCTCTCAACATCTATTAGATATCTTCTAATTTTTTATTACCATTGTTCTCTCAAGCTTTTAGTTCCTATATCTTCCTCTATAGATATAGATATATTTATTTGTTCTCTCTCTTTCGTTTCTGATCTTAATTAAGGTGATATTAACCTGCCATTTATCTCAGTCTCAATAGGTAGTGGTAAACTTGTAAGCTTTTGCTACTTTGACCACTATGCACAATTTACTTATGAAGCCTTTTTCTCCTTTAATTATTTACTACCCATTGGATTGCATATACTTACAACTGATACATAATCCCTCTTTCTGCAAACTTGTTTCTGCATAGCCTACACTTTATTGGGATTTACCAAACACATGACTTGGTACACATCATTACTATGAATGGCATCATGTAAAAATCAAGTTGATTAATATCCAAAGTACAGTAATATCCAAGTTTTTTTTACTATACAGACAGACGTCTCTTTAAAAGGGAATGAAATGTTATTTTCTTCTTTGCCAGGTGGAAACAATGAAAAGATATCAGACCTTTTAACAGGAAGATTGTGTTGTAGCCGTAATTGCTGATGCATGTGTCTGTAGCCAATGTTTACACCACGACCATCAATTTCACTCTTGAAAGAAAGGATAATAAAGTTAATTTCTAGATTTCTTTTTATTTCACACTAATGATGGACTAAGATTACAGAGTAATATTATGATAAAGGGGGTAGTAAATAATTAAGTGAGAAAAAGGCTTCATAAGTAAATTGTGCATAGTGGTCAAAGTAGCAAAAGCTTACAAGTTGACCACTACCTATTGAGACTGAGATAAATGGCAGGATAATATCACCTTAATTAAGATCAGAAACGAAAGAGAGAGAATAAATAAATATATATATATCTAGAGGAAGATATACATGTAGGAACTAAAAGCTTGAGATAACAATGGTAATACAAATTTAGAAGATAATAGATGTTGAGAGCATTAAACCAAACCAACCTTTTACCATTCTAATATTGTAGAAGTCATTTCTGTAATTTTTTACCAGTTTTTTTCATATATATCAGGATCAGTGTATGATGTCCTCTGGCTCTCTTAACTGAAGTTGGCTTATTGGTCCAAAATTAGAGCAGATTTCATTTAAACCACCCTATAGCAGACCCAAACTTACCTGGATGGCACCATAGAATTATCCCAAATGGCATTGTAGTCAGGGAGCATGTGTAATCCCGTGGGAATTTTGTGTTGAAAGCAAGCCACTAGTCTAGATGTGTTAATTAAGGGACCTCTAAAGAACATAAAAAAACTTGCCGGCAAAATTTTAACTCGGACCGGCATGATTTAGGGAGGTTTTAATGACCTCTTGTAATATATCAGCATGAAAACGAGGCTGTGTCTTAAAATTACATTTATTCCGATTATATTTCAATACATCACCACCAAATTGAATCAGGATGCATGAATAGCTATTATCAAACTTTCCACACACTTAAAAGTGAAAATTTCTATCACGTGACTAATAGCATGGAAGCGAGGCTTTCATGGTCAGCAGTCACCATCATCGAAGTAGAGATCCGCCATTTTAACTTACAGTCGACTTAATCACTGAAATAATCAAGTCATTTTGATGGATATCGACCCTGATCCTGACCCTGATAAGAACCAAAAAGCAGATCTTAGTTTATGTATCATTTGTCAAGAAAAAAAGGATGAAAATCTAGTTGTAAAACCAAGTTCTCACGACAAAACACTGCAATTTATCAAGGAATGGGCTACGTATGGTGAGTTGAAGTATGTAAGAAGTTGGTCCAAGCTGCATACTTACTCTCAAGAGGCTCTGATGGAAAGGTCATCATGGCATAGGAGCTGCCATAATAATGCAGTACACTCGGGGTTGCTGAGAAGAGCCAAAGAACGTTATGAGAGGCATTTAGAAGGTCCAAATCTGACGCGAAGGAAATCAACTGTTGTAGATGAAGACAGTCACCAAATGACACGCTCAAAAACTTTGCCATACAATAAAAATGTTTGCTTCTTTTGTGAGGGTTCAGGTGGTTATCGACAAACCCTTCATAATGTATCGACATTCACAGCAGGCGAATCTCTTCGTACTGCTATTCAAATGTCTTCAAATGATAAGCTTCGGGTGAAGCTCAGTTCTGCAATTGATCCAAGTGACGCTCACGCTATTGATATCAAGTACCATAAAACGTGTTGGGGTAATAACGTAACAAGTGTACTTCGTAGAGAAAAAGCCCAAACAGAATCATCTATTAATGAAAGAGCAAGTAAAGCCGCAGCACAGATATAATTTTTAACCATGATTGAAAATACCTTAAGAAATGGAACAATTCTAACAATGTCGGAAGTGCAAAAAGGATTTGAAAGTACTTTAGAGGCAAATAATGTTCAAGATCCTACATGTAACAGGGAGGTATTAAAGCAGATCATACAGAGTGAAATAGCAGATGTTGAGTTCCACAGACCTAGGAAGGTCAATGAATCCGAAAGAATCAGTATCAACAGTACACGAGATATTGCTATTCAGCAGTCAGAGGATGCTAGTATTGATAATTGTGACGAAGAAATGAAAACCATATTTGACGCTGCTGCATTGCTAAGAAAATCAATAAATCGGTGCAAGAAATGGAACTTTACTGGATCATTTGAAGATTTAAGCAGTGAGCATCTTCCACAAGAACTTTACTCCTTTTGTAGATGGGTTTTACATGGGCCAAAAACCGAGATCAGCGGCACCGGCTTAAGGATTGGCCAGTGGAACGTTGAACAACTTACGGACTCCAAATTTGAACAGATCAGTCTCTTACTCACTACCTGCAACAACGTGGACATTCTCTTTCTCATGGAAACCTTCCTTAAGCCTTCCAAACCGGATTCAGTATACAACATTCCCGGCTATCAAATGGTTCGGAAAGATAGAGCTGGACGGAAAGGTGGGGGTTTATTAGCCTACATTGCAGATAGGGTGAAGACAAATAGGATTCTGGATCTTGAAGATGATGGTGTGGAGTCGTTATGGTTGAGTGTCCATCCGAATAACTCAAACAGGCCAGTCCTGGTCGGAGCTCTTTACCGCCCGCCTTCTACAAATAAAGAAATGGATTCCAAGATCGAACTTAACATTGAGACAGCGTTTTTAAGGAACTGGGAGACGATTTTGGTAGGGGACCTAAATGTCGATTATCTGGACCAAAAACTCTACTCGAAACACCGGCTGATCAAGTCTCTTAAGAGCATGAATATGACGCAACACGTTACTGTAGTTACACGACCCAAGAGTAACTCTTGCCTGGATCATGTTTATACCACACACGGGGACTTTATCTCGGATATTATTGTGCCTAATATTGGAATTGCTGATCACCTTCCAGTGTTTCTTTGCCGTAAATATATCAAGGTAAACACCGGGTCGAACCACATAATAATTAATTATCTTGACTTTAAGAATTTAAATATCGAGGCCCTGCTTGCGGACCTTCGGGACTCCCATTGGGACAGTGCCTTTGTTTTTGATGAAGTTGATGACATTCTTGATGCCCTTGAATTGATACTAAATGAGGCATTGAAAACTCACATTCCTTCAAAACAAAAGCGCGTAAAGAAACCCAAACAGCCTGATTGGATAACTGATGTCTTAATTACTGCAATCAACAAGCGAGACCAGGAACTCAAAAAGGCGAGAAAATCAAATTCTCAGGAAGACTGGTCAAAATACAAAGGGATGAAATGTTACGTGACAAATTTGATAAAGAAGTCAAAACGCCAGTATTTTCAAGAGTCTATAGATGAAAACAAAGGGAATCCAAAGGCGATATGGAAAGCGTTGAAATCACTTACCAAAACACAAAAGTCATCCAAGATCACTGAGTTGAAAAGGAAAATGGTGCTTTAGAAACGGATTCGTTGGCGATGGCGAACATGCTTAATGACTTCTTTGTAAACATTGTTCAAGATCTGAATAATGGACAAACTCCAGCAAATCAATTTGACTCTTCTAAGCTTGAAAACTATGTTTCTTCTAGTATCGGAAATTTTGTCACTTAGTTCAATATCCCGCAAATTACAGCCCAGGAAACGCAAAAGCTAATCGACAGTTTGTCGTCCTCAAAAGCTACAGGACATGATGCAATAAGTGTCAAAGTGCTAAAACTAGTTTCACCTGTTTTTTCACAACCCCTAACAAGACTTTTCAATTTATCCATAGCAAAGGGGTGCTTTCCTAGTAAATGGAAGGTGGCGCGAGTCACGCCTCTTTTTAAGGATGGGGCGCGTGACAGCCGGGATAATTACAGGCCTATTTCGGTATTGTCTGTACTGTCCAAACTGCTCGAGAAGCATGTAACTGCATCATTTATGAATTATCTTGTAACAAATGGGTTGCTATACGATCTGCAATCGGCGTTCCGGGCGGGGCATTCAACAGAATCTGCCCTGATCAAGCTTACAGATGAAATTATTTTTAACCTGGATCGAGATGAAGTTACTGGAATGGTATTTGTGGATTTTAGAAAGGCGTTTGACGTTTTTGATCATCAACTGCTACTGACTAAACTACGCCTCTATAGAGTGAGTGATTCCGCACTATCCTGGTTCCAGTCGTACGTTACGGATAGACTGCAGTTTGTAACTATTGATGGCAAAAGGTCAGATTCTCTACCGATTAAGCAAGGGGTACCACAAGGAAGCGTGTTAGGGCCTGCATTGTTCTTATTATTTGTGAATGATATCCCACTCCATTTATCCAATTCTTCTGTGGATATATACGCCGATGACACTACAATTACTGCAAGTACACACTGGTCTGATCTCAAATCACTGACCCAGTGTTTAAATAGTGATCTTGATGCGGTAAGCGAGTGGGCGACAAATAATAAAATGTTTATCAACACGACCAAGACGAAATCCCTAATGGTTACAGGAAAGTGTATTGAAAAGAGGCTAGGTGAGGACATCACCCTATGCTTGAACGTTACGCTCGAAAATTCTGTAATTTCTGAGGTCTCTTCCCACAAGCTTCTTGGTGTAACTTTAGACAAGAACATGACTTTCGAGTCACATATTGATGAACTATGTAAAAAACTATCTAAACGCCTAGGTCTTCTTAAGCATATAAGCCCATACCTAAAGCAACGCCAAAGGGAACATTTCTATAATGGAGTTATAAAGCCTACTCTTATGTATGGGAGTATGGTATGGGATAGCTGTAGCGGGGATAGTTTGCAGAGAATACTTAAGCTTCAGAAAAGGGCCGCTCGCATTATTCTTGATGCTGACAGGTTAACACCGTCAATTACGTTATTTAATAATCTAAATTGGCTTCCCTTTATGAAGCAATCATGTATAAAAAGAAACACACTAGTTTATAAGCGTATAAATGCAAACTATTTTACCCCTAGTTACATAGATACACTATTATTAAGGAACTCTGAAATTCACAATAGAGAGACACGCTATACTCAAAGCTAAATTTGATATGTCCTAAATACAAAAGGGAAATGAATGGAGGGCGGACTTTCGCAGTCAGGACAATTAAAGAATGGAACTCTATAGATATAAGTATACGTAAGAAAGAGTCAGTAGCTAGTTTTAAACATAGTTTATTTAAATCATTTTTGAGTAAACAGAAAGCCACCATGCTCATCAATATATAAATTTCTATTACTTTTTAAGTAATTTTTTTTTTTTTGACTTTCGCAGTTAGGACAATTTAAAAAATGGAACTCTCTTGATATAAGTATACTTATAGTATACCTTTTAAGTAATTATTATAGTAGCTTTTCTCGTTATCTTTACAATTGTACATAGTTATATCTTAGCATATTTTAATTGTTATTCGAAATTGTATTGTTTTATTCTTATCATAGTGAGGGCCACAGAGTCATCAGTGTTTTTACTACTGTAACGTGTTACCCTCTTGAAATAAAGCCTATTATTATTATTATTAGTCTTTTGAAATTCACAAGCGAGCAGTGAGCTTAGCGCAGACTGTTGTAAGCATGTGTCTAACTGACAGACAAAGGAACAACACAAAGTCTCAAGTGATCAAATTGACAAGAGAGATGCCTCAACAACTGGCTGTTGGCTTAGCACTTCGACAATCTATTAGAAGCAAAGAGATTGTTAATATGCTCCATGGTTTTGGAATGAGTGTTGAGTACAACAGGTTAATAAGAGTTGAAGCACAAATAGAGCTGAGTGTTTTACAGCGCATGCATGAACATGGAGGAGTGTACCTTCCTCAAGACTTTGTGAAAAACAGACATCTATTTTTTGCAATCGACAACGTAGACTTTGCAGAGGACACGCCTGATGGTAAACACACACTTCATGGAACTGCTATGGCTATCTATCAGAAGACTGAGCCTGGAGATAAGATTCCAGAGATAAGGTTAGCTTGTAACTTCAATATCATATTAATTAATCATTTGAGGAATATAATTTCATTACTGTCGCTTTGTTTCTAGATTAGATAACCAACCAAACCAAGATCGTACCATAAACGACCTTCCTGAATCAATAACTGAACTGATGGAATGTCCTGTGCCCACCAAAACACCTAAAAGTCCAGTTTACCCAAAGTTAAGCCTGTTTAATGAACACGAGCTACCCATTGTCATAAGACGCCAAGATTTTGCGTGGCTTCTTGGTCGCAGTTTATCTAGAATCCCAGTTGCTGACCTCAACACTCAAGAAACACATGCACATGAGGAGTTGTCTAGTCGTACGCAAGTTCCTGTGTGGTCTGCGTATAATTCCCTTATCAATAATGCTATAGATGTAACTAGAAGTGCAGTGCCCCCTTTGATTGCAGCACCCGCACATGAATGGAACACCTTGTTAACTGTCCTCAAGCAGGCTCAAAACATCAACACTGAAATGGTTGGAGCCGATAGAAAGACCGTTGTGACACTGGATTTGGGCCTTTATCAACCAGCAAAGAAACTACAAATGGCAAGAAATGACCTGGATCATTTGATACTCCGTCCAGGTGCGTTAATCAATATTTGCCGTCCACAGCTTATTGTACGAAAATGTTTTTATTAATAAATATTTATGCTCTTATTATCGTACTCTTTAGGTGAACTGCGCATTGTGATGGCACAACTAAGAACAATTGGACGCTTCATTGAAAATAGTGGTTTGGATATGTGCTGGATCGAGTCCGACCTTTATGGCTACTCAACAGTGAAGCAGATACTTGAAGGAAAGCATGTAAGAAGAGGGCAAGCAGCACACTTAATTACTCTTCAAGCTCTTTTCTGTATGTATCAAGAAGCATTCTTTCAGTTTGACAGCCAGTGTCATGAAAGTATTCATCAGGTGGCAATGGATCTTAGTGAAGCAACTGCAAGAGGAAAGAAGGAGGAAATAGAGCAAATCAACACTAGAATGGTTAACACTCTCAACTCTTTAAATGTCCTGGAAAAAATGTCAGCCTTTGATGAAGCACAAGACAAGAAGCCAATATTCAAGGTTATGCGTCAGTACATGCGCATGGTGATGGAGATGTTAGCATTTATCAGAGCTGTTCGAACTGGTGACTGGAATCTACACCTTACAACGTTGGCGAAGTTCTCAAGATAGTTCTTTGCACATGATATGATCAATTATGCACGCATGATTCCTATCTATTTAGCAGATATGGAAGCATTGAAAGAGTCGGATCCAGATATCATTCAAGAGTTTCAACAAAAAAACTGGGTTGTCAACAAAAATGGTCAAGCATCATTTTGTGCACTAGGTGCAGATCATGCTCTCGAGCACATCAATCGCTCCATGAAAGTTTCAGGAGGCCTCGTTGGCATTACCCTAAATCCAAACGCACGCAACAAGTTCTTTCTGATCGCTCCTGAACTTGCAAGGCTTGTTGAGGATGCAAAGACCATGGCAGGATTACCTAGGCAGAAGTCGACGATGAAACACCACAATCTAACTACAGCTGTATTAGTACGCGAAGAAAAGAACATCGAGCAACTGACGACCACCATTAAAAGATTCTCCAACCGCTTTACCGAAGAGAGTGATGACCTTTTTAACCTGGTGACAAAAGTAGTTGTTGAAGATAAAGTCAAGAAAGATCTTTGTGGCCAGAGTGAGATTGGTAGGAAGATGCTAGAAACCTTTGTGAAAGAGCGGATCCAGTCAGACAAAATTAACGTCTGGTCTACAATGAAGAAGAGAAAGCTTCTCACATGGAGAAGTGTTGGAAAGAAAGTAAAAGTGGCCCTCAAAGACAAAGTAGTAGAATTGCAGGAGGACAGATCTTTGTTTGCTCGTTTGATGATGGTCGCCAAAAGTCGTCCCGAAACCGACATCAAAGGGGCTATCGGAAAATATGAGTTTTCAGTTGTTCCAAGATCTCTATTTGCAAATGATGGGACAATCGGGGGGACAATGCTCCATTGCTCATTGAAAAGTGCGCTAATGGGAATTCTAGAGAAGATAGATGTATTAAGTTATGCTTCAACTGATGACAACAGCGTTACCATCCCAACCACCACAATGAGAGTTGCTATCATTGATGGAATGGCAGAACTTCAGATTCTCGACAAGCAGCATTGGATAAAGAATTGTGAACAGCTAGCTGAACACTTTAATGACTGTCTCTTTCATAAGTATCGTGAGAGTGATGAGGTACGCTTAATATTTGACAGATACGACTTGTCGTCATCGCTTAAAACTGCAACCAGGGTTCAACGGCAGGGAAACGAAGACCCAGTCTATTACCGTATTACTGACTCGACTCACATCACCAAAGTCAACATGAGACGACTTCTGTCACATTCAAAGACGAAGATGGAACTAACGGTTTACCTGGCACATAAGTCCATGGAATATGCTGTGCGAAATGGGCGGCGTTTTGTTGTATCATGGGGATGTCAATGTCAAGCTACTCATCAAGATACAGGTAATCTCCAAAGTAATCAAGAAGAGGCTGACACCAAGATGATCTTGCATGCTCTTGATGCCACTGCTAACGGTGCAACAATGCTGGAAATCAACTCACCAGACACAGATGTCTTTGTCTTATCTCTAAGACGCTACCCAGAGCTTTGTCGAGACACCTTCTTTGTTACTGGGACAGGTCAAAGACGCCGTAGGATAACCCTAATGCCAATTTTCCAGGCGCTTGGAGCGGCAAAAGCAGCAGCACTCCCTGCTTTCCATGCACTGAGTGGTGCGGACAATACTGGCAGCTTCTCTGGAAAAGGAAAGCTGGCATGCTGGAAAGCCTTCAGTACAGCTGATGCAGATGTCATCACAGATTTTGCAAACCTGGGAACCACAGAACGCCCAAATGACGATACCATGGTGGGAATAGAGAAGTTTATCTGTCACCTATATCAGCCGAAAACCAGCATTTCTGGGGTGAAGGAATTACGATGGTCCTTGTTTAAGAAGAAACAAGCGCAATCTGAGAGATTACCACCCACACAAGGCGCTTTACATGAAGCGATTCTTCGCGCTCACTACCAGACCATGGTTTGGAACCATGACAAGGTGCAAAATCCAAACTTGCCCACACCAGACAATTATGGGTGGACGAAAAACGACGACCAGTGGGTGCCTGTCATGACGAAGATGCTGCCAGCTCCTGATGCAATAATAGAGTCGTTAGTGAAATGTGGCTGTGCAAAGCAACGATGCTCAACAAATTGCTGCCAGTGCCGTAAGGCAGGCCTAAGTTGTACAGAGCTTTGCTTATGCTCCGACGATGATGAAGCCTGTGAAAACATGTTTGAGGGAGATGATGAAGATGATTGTAGTGATGGTGGCGACGATGATGACAACGATTACGATGACTGAAGATGTTCTTTCTGTGATGTAAAGCTCTTTACTCGATCTAGTAAAAGAACCTGATGTATTGTACGCTTAGAGTACCTAGGATACATGAAATAGTCTATGTTTATAAGTAAATAGAATAAAATCGTTGTTTTAACATGGCAAGCAAAACCTTTGGAAATCACTTTTGAAAGCTAGCTAGCCAGTTATTGAAAAATGAGATTTGCCTTTACTTTATGTGAAATGTAAGGCTTGTCTGTTCAAATTTAAAAATGCCAAATACAAAAGTACATTTACATGTGTAAATAGAAAAAAACTCGAGATTTTAGGTATTTTTTATTAAGAGCCTCGCTTCCATGCTATTAGTCACGTGATAGAAATTTTCACTTTTAAGTGTGTGGAAAGTTTGATAATAGCTATTCATGCATCCTGACTCAATTTGGTGGTGATGTATTGAAATATAATCGGAATAAATGTAATTTTAAGACACAGCCTCGTTTTCATGCTGATATATTACAAGAGGTCATTAAAACCTCCCTAAATCATGCCGGTGCGAGTTAAAATTTTGCCGGCAAGTTTTTTTTATGTTCTTTAAAGTCCCCTTAACACATCTAGACTAGTGGCTTGCTTTCAACACAAAATTCCCACGGGACTTTAATTTACGACATTTGCTCCCTGACTATTGTGGGGAAGCTTGAGCCCTTGGCTTAAAAGTTCAGTGGTGCATAATTACCCAGGGCTAGCCAATTGAATTGAGGGGGGAGGGTTAATTTTACACTCAACATTTACCAATTCAGATCAACTGTACCCGGGAGTGAAAGGGTTAATAACCATTTATTTTATTTTATTTCTGTCTCGCTTTTTATCTATTACTAGTAAAATGGGATCCAATATGGGAATATTAACTGGGGAACCTCAATGGGGTTCTAACTGGGAACCTAACTGTAAATTTTATACCTTGTAATGATATCTCAAAAATACATATATCCCCTCTACAAAATCACTTAAAACTGTAACAGTCCTATCATGTAGTGCATCCAGAATTATGTCATTCGGAGGCACGTTGACATGCCGGCGAATACCAAGGGCCCTCAGTCGTCTCTTCAAGGTGCTAATACTAAATGATTAATATGTGACCATTAACACTGACTGTGAACTTTAGTTTTCCAAGATTTTAATAGTATCCTACGTAAACGTAACAGCTAAAAGTGAAATTTAAGTTAAGCTTACATGTACCTCGATTCCACGCCGTATATTCCACTATTATTTCATTTGATTTCGACTTTTTCACCAGGTCAATTAAGAATATCTGCATCTCTGGGAATTGATAAGGACCTTATCGATTACATAATCCATAATAATAACTTACATGTACTAACAAAAGGAGTAACAGCATGCGCTTTTTCGCCTCCTCCGTCCGCCATCTTTACTATCGGGCCGCAGAGCATCATGCACATCATACACATTACACATCATACTTAATAAATCAATATGCTGGGCCATGATTAGTTAATTAATCTATTACATATAATATACAGACTTACTCAAGCAAAATAATTTATAAAATTCCCCTCTTCTCCTTTTTCAACTCTTTGCAAATTGTGGTCCTGGCTAGATAGCTTTCGTGGTGTTTTTTTGGGTCCTCCTACTCAGTCTATTATTTATTACTCGGGCCAGGCCTTCGGCCGGCACGAGTCTTAAATCGCAAGTGTTTGTTTTTTCTTCAAGTCGAGCTTTTTCGCCGTTAACCAATCAGATTACACATACAGGAGCCCATTGTTCGATGGACAATATTTCCCGAGGGAGGGCTAGTGGAGGGTATAATCGACCTTTCATGAAGCGTTGCAGTATTGATGGAGGATGGACAAGAAAACATACAGTGTGTTAAGAAATGCGAGTAACAAGAAGTATCAGACGTTTTGTTAATAAAAACAGCTCCTGCATTGCTCAACGCGGATCTTTTTTTGTTCAACATCTACATTTCGAGGCGGGTGGTGTGAAGGATCTCATTCGATGAGATTCAGTTTCTCGCTCGCTGTCCATCGAGGCTTCGAGTTTTCAGGTGAGTTTTGCATGTTTTTTTGTATTTTGCATCTTGTACTCAGTACTTATACACATCACATGTACTTACATTAGTACACTGTCATTCATACAGTCGTAACTACGACGCCAGACAGTTCTAAGGTACAAAAATCTCTTTACGAGTACTTTTGAACTTCAGTGAACTAAAAAAATACTCATAACCGGGTCATAAGAATACTAAAAAAATACTCATAAGAATACTCAAAAGAATACTCTCAACTGAGATACAAATAAACTGTCAGCAAAGTGATAATTGGTTTCTGCATCTTTTGCTATACACAAAGCAAGTATTAAACTGCAACATACAACAATTTTGTGATCCTTGATCACACTTCTGTTGACATGATACTTGGCGATTTCGGCACTTTCTCAGTGTAAGCATGTACGTCCTGAAATTGTTAAACTTAAAGCAAAAGTACACTTGAAAACTTCGCTAAATTCTCCATTAAGTTCAGGTGCATTTATGTTGAAATCCCGGCGCTTTCTCAGTGTAAGCATATTAATATTTCATTTTGTCAAATTTTCATACAACCAACCATTTAAAAACAGCGATGGAACATGTTGGGCTTAGTTGCAGAATACCCCCTCCACTCAAAAGATCGCTTGAAAACTGCGCTAAATTCTCCACTTTAGTTCAGGTGTATTTAGACTCGTTCTATGAATGATTTTGGGTCGAAATGGTTAAGTTTTTTTATTATTTCAGGGTTAGGTTTTTAGAAGGTTTGTATGAAAAAGTTGAGAAATGAATTATTAATGAACCAAAGGAGGGGGTATTCTGCAATTACTCCCTGTGTGTGTTAACAAGCTTATATTGCCTGTCAAAAACCAATAATATATTTACACACCCATATTTTTATATTTGCAGGCATAATAATTATTCCCACTGTTGTACGGTACTTCCCAGTGAGGCTGGCCTTAAGTGAACTCCTGTAGTGTTCTCCAAAAAGCTGATTCAGTCCAGAAAAATGACCAGCCTGCAGATTACATATATCCATGTACAAGGCACATATTACCAGTTAACCATAGAACTTTGTATCAATGCACTGAACAAATGTTGCTCTGAATTTTGAACATCACAGGACAATTAACTGTTATATATGTAGATCTATATCAATGCTACATGTATGTATCCAGTCTTCACCTATTTGGAGATGGTACATCTCTGCAGTTGACAGTGGAAGTAGTTGATAATTTACAGCTAAATAACTGTTTTCAGTGACATGGAGGGGAATTGTACCCTGCACCATTGTATTTCCCTATATCATGCTGTATGCCTTAATCAAGCTAATGAACTCCAAATCTGATTCAGCAAGTCCAGAAAAATGACCACCAAGGAACATATTACCAGTTCAGCACGGAACTTTATACCAGTTCATTGGGAGCACAGCTGCATGTAGTTGACAATGGATGTAGTTGGTAATTGACAGCTAAATAACTGTTTCAAATGACGTGGAAGGGAATCTCATACACTCGAAAATAAAAACTGTGGATGGAAGGACCCAGGTAAAATATAGAAACACAGAAATAGTTACTGACAGCTGTAATCTAGGAAAACCATTCACCTGCTTCAACAACACCTGAGTTTATGATCATATACATTCTGAAAGAACTATTATTGAAAGGAAAGTTTATAGACATGATAAAATGTAACTGCATAACTCCTCTACTGATAAGAAAATGTTTGCTTTAAACTCAGTCAGCATACTAATTTTGATGTGATCTTTTGTATGGTGGTATTTTTAAAATTCAATTAAATAATATTTTACATACTCAGACACAATCATTTATCGTTTATAACATTGCTAATATATGTGGCACCAGCCTAGTCCCAGGTATTGTGGCTGGGCTTTTTTCTGATTGTGTTAACAGATCCCAGTGGTTTGTACTGGTTTGTGACATCATGGCTCATTCCAAATCTGTACAAACCACAGGGATGAAATCAACCCAATCACAAAAATTACCAACTCAAGCATGTTAAGGCATGGTTTTTGAACCGTTCTGATAAAACATTCAAAATTCGCTATCTTTGTCATTTACGTATGAAATACCCTATGACTTTGGAATAATACGGTAATCGTGTGTCTTAACATTTAAGGATCGGTATTTTGGTGTTTTGAAGGTCACGTGACCTCAAGGCTGATAAAACAAAGAAATCAAAATGGGGTGGCGGAAGTTATTGTTTTGTGTAAGATTTTCGATTCGAAATGTTAAGCTTGTTATGGGAAATGAGACTGTGTCCGGAATGGTTGACTTTTTAACACTGAAGAGGATATAAATGGCAAAAGATGGTTCCAAGAATAGGTCACGTGACCTGTTTTGTATATTTTCGCCTTAACAGTTTATCAGGGTCAACCATTCCGGACTGATCTTTAAAGTCAACCACAAGTGTAATCAGATAAACACAAAATCGTTACTTAAAATATAAAATGCACCACCCCGTTTTTAGTTTAATTTTCATCTTTTTGTGATCACGTGGTTGGTCACGTGATAGACATTTTACCAAAATTTTATATTAGGGCGATTAAAAACGCTGATATTAGTTCTAACCACCATTGTTCTAGGATTTGAGCAAATTCAAGTGACTCTATTCAAGAAAATAGCTGTAGCCTCGTTTTCATGTTCAAACCATGCCTTAACATGCTTGAGAAGCATCGCACTTATATATAGATGGATATGGCCCGAGTATAGGCTGCATACAGCCTCTTGTTTATTATTTACTACTTGTAACTTCAAGAGTGAACAAATAAATGTTGTTGCTGTTGTTGTTGTTGTCTACACTCACCGATTTTGTTTTTGAACTCATGGATTCTGTTTTTGTTTTTGAACTCACCGATTTTGTTTTTGAAATTGTAATTGTAAGAAACAGCGATTCAAAATCCGAAGAACTCGATTTGGAATTGAAAAACGTAAAAACAAAATTCAAAAACCGAAAAACAAAAACCGAAATCCGAAAAACAAAATTCAAAATCCGAAAAACTAAAAACAAAAATAGCGATTTGGAATAAAATAATGTAAAAATTAAATTAAAAAACAAAAACCGAAAAACGCGATTTGAAATTGAAAAACGTATAAAAAAAAATCGAAAAAGCAAAAATCAAAACGGTAATAGCGACTTGAAATTGAAAAACGTTAAAAACAAAATCGAAAAACCGAAAAGCGAAATCCGAAAAATAAAATTCGAAAACCGAAAAACAAACACCGAAATCTGAAAAACAAAATTCAAAACCGAAAAACAAAAACTAAAAATAGCGATTTGGAATAAAAAAAATGTAAAAACAAAATTCAAAACCGAAAAACGCGATTTGAAATTGAAAAACGTAAAAACAAAATCGAAAACGCAAAAATCAAAAACAGAAAATAGCGATTTGGAATTTGAAATTGAAAAACGTAAAAATAAAATCGAAAAAGCAAAAATCAAAAAGAGAAAATAGCGATTTGGAATTGAAAACACGACAAACAAAATACAAAAGCAGCGATTTTAAATTGAGAAATGCAAAAAATAAAAACAGAAAAACAAAAACCATCAGTGACCCTCCTCGGCTTCCGTAGGAATTGAAAAAAGTGTCCGTTAGTAGAGCTTCCGCTTACGAGAATTATTCCCATAAGCGGACACCAAAGAAAAATATAGGGTGGATGTCCGCTTACGGGAGAGTTAATTAGCGGGTGTTAATTATGTTTTATTGGGTAGACAAAAATAGCAACTGAAGATATAAAGCGAAACTCTTTATTAATGTCAAATGTTAAAACTCGAAAAAAAAAAAATATACTGCAGTATAACTCTTCTATATTTAAAAAAAAGTTAAACGGGACTTATTGCTGCCGTCCATACATGTAACTTTGGTGCTTCTTAAAAACATCCCATGTGACAAAGTAATTTATTCAGTCAACAAACCATAAGTGTCCGCTTTATGAGAGACCGTAGACAAAAGAAAAATCCAATTTTCATTTTCAAAAGTGTCCGCGTCCGCTTACGAGAGACTAGACTAATATAGCAAGTACCGCATACAAAAATCCTGCAAAATCACCGGATCCGAGGTGTGGACCTAACCAGCCAAAATATAAAATTATGACGACAGTAGCAAAGTTGATACGGTGTGATACTCCAAAAATGGCACCACGGCTAGCTAAACCTGACACAAAAAGGTGCTCGCACCAGAATGCAGCCATGGACAGCTGTTTCGTCCTCATTAGGACTCGTCAGCATGGCATAGCAAGCAAAGTGAGCTTCGGCGAGAACCGACTACTCACAAAGCCAACAGTACTCTAGCGCAGAGCTCAGAGATTATTAATAATAAGCTTGTTTATCGGGTGTCACAAAGAGACGCGTGTGGCAAAGAGACAGAAAAACAAGCAAAACTCAACCTTAGTGTGTCAGTACCAAAGATAGAGCCTAATAAACGCTGGCCAGACCAGCTTAATAAAATGATGACAAAACAGGAATAGTCGGATCTAAGAAGACCTACGGTACAAAAATGTATAAAACTAGACTGATAAGCAAGTACCGCATACAAAAATCCTGCAAAAACACCGGATCCGACCTAACCAGCCAAAATATAAAATTATGACGACAGTAGCAAAGCTGATACGGTGTGATACGAGAGAGTGTCCGCTTATGGGAATGTGTAAATACAGAGTTTGACTGGGGGGTAAAACGGGGATTTGAAAAGGCGTCCGTAAGTAGAGCTGCCCGCTTACGAGAGTGTCCGTTAGCGGAGAGTTTTATTTGTTATTAAGCATCGGGTCTTATCAAAAACTACGTGAACTGACTGATAAAAAGTGACGGGATAGCTCACTATACAGTAACTATATACCCAAACATCCTCAAATTCGTACCACTTTTCAATGTCAGAGTAAAGTAAAAATAAGATTTTTTTTTAAAAGGCCGCACCCTCCTTTTCTTTAATCCGGACGCTAAACATGTTTTTTTCAACTCAGTGACTTGGCGTTGATTGCCGGGTTGATTCCTTTCACTATTCGCTGACCATCAGTGCGCTTTTAGTAAATCAGTGTAGTAAATTACTTCTAACATTTTATTTTTAATTCGTAAATCAGACTAGCAAAGCTAAACTGAATCTAATCATAGAACCCTTAGTTCGTCAATGGAGTATTTCGATAAGATTGGGAATCTAACAGAAAAAATAAATAACGAGAACAAAGAATGATATAGTGCGGGAGATTTTTAACTGTAATCTTCTCTCGTTAACACCGGACAACAATACAAATCGTTTGCGGACATTGTTGGATACTTTTCAACTTGATCAACTTATAAATGCAAGGATAACCAACTCCAGCTCGTCGCTCTTAAATGTCTTCACCGCCAGTAGTAATCCTGAAAAGGCTCTTGCTGCCGGTGAGCACCATTTGGGTATAAGTGATCATAGCTTCAGTGTAGTTCATTCTTTGCAATTAGAAAGTTTAATGGCTTCCCTAGAAAGTATGTCAACATTATTAGAGCTATACACCTGACTCGCAAATATTAAATGGGTTGAATCCATCACATTAAATTGAACCCTGACCAAATTATAATCTAAGCAATCTCACAAAAATGTACTCTGATTACAGTCAGAACAGGTGGGTGAGAGACCTCGTCGTTTACCTGGGAACTTGTTTACTGACGGATAGGAGTTAGGTTTTTGGTACGGGTTAGGGTTATTTTTTTAAATGGCAGTCGTTCCATCTCATGTTTCTGTGGCTCATTGGTAATAAAGTTCTGGTTGGCTTGCACATTGAAGGTCTCGGGTTCAAACCCCGTGGAGGGGTTTTTATTTATTTATTTATGTCTTTATTACTCGGGCTGCCTGTGGCAGGAACGAGTCTAAATCTGCAGGACGTTTTTTTTTTTGTTTCATGCAGCAAAATTTTTGCGCATGCGTCATAAATTATGCATTAATTGTTGGCGCTAATAGATTTATCTCCAGTCCAGTCACCATCTTCTGCGGACGCTATCAGCTTGTTTGAGGTACGTTTCGAAGGTTTTATGCCACATTTCATCACATTTCATTTTACTCTCGGTCATAATACAATACACAGCGCAAACACCGTGATCTGTAGGCCAACACTAAAATAATTTTGAGCGTGTTTTTCGCTGTCGCTCGCCAAAACGAAGCCAGAAATACCCTAGAGAAATAAACACTCAGCACAGAATAATTTATGATGAGCGAAGCAATATTCAACTCTCAAGGTAAACTTAAACAATAATCGTCTCACGGCCGAGGTTTTGGTTCGAGAAATTAAATGCTTGCAACAGTTCCCTTTATAGTTCTGTAATATAATGAGCAGACTGCAATTTTGGGAAGGAGGGTAAAAGCTTTTAAATATAGATAATCAAGAGGCATTTCTGTTAATAAATACCAATATCGACGCGAGCTGTAATAAAGAGCCGCAGGGTAGAATGAACAGTAGAGAAATATAGTGATAGCTCCATCATAGGTGGACAGGATACAACTTATAATATGGGACAAATATAAACATACATTTGAGACACTCATCTATTTAGTACTCTGAACCTGGAGAACAGCAGACTAAATTGTAAGCGTGCGTTACATGAATAAGTAGAGGTCAACTTCTTTAATTTACATACACGAGAAAAACAAAAATATTAAATTACATATATATATATACTAGGGGAGCAGAGAATGAATGTCACCGCGCTACCGGCCACTCCTAAAGACTGCTAAATTCAGCTAATAATTCTTCCCTTCGGTCATTACTAAAAGGATTTCAAATGAAAGTGCATTTCATCTTCAATCTCATGTGGCCCGAGTGAAAGCCCAGATGGGCTTTTGTTTCATGCAACAAAATTTTGACTTTTGACCCATGCGGTTATATTTTTTTGGTTCCCATGTATTAAATTTCAAGTTCACCACCAATCAGATTGCACTGTGCTGGTCACGTAACACTTTCCAGGTTAATTTATTTACATAATTTAATACAGTAAATCAAGATGGTCGACCCGCGAGGAAATTTCTCTCAAATTTGGAGTCCCATCTCTCAAATGTAAGCAGTTTAACGTTTTATTTAACTTCACCGTGCGAAAGCCTTCCAACAAGCTCAGGATATTTCAACTGGCGCTCTTGTCGGAGCCGAAGGACCGCGTTTTTTACCCAGATGGCCAGTGATTTTATATACGACACGACGCCGGACCTGAAGGGGCTGCATGATCAAACTCAAAGCCAGGATCCAGCTAATCCACACATATCGAATTGGAATTTAGCGTGTTGCTTTGCTGCTGAAACCAAGGCTTCTTCGATAGAAATGGCAAGATGTTGTGTTTTTCTAGGAGGACAAACTATTTCTCGTTTAAGCTTCTCTTTCGCCACGGCTTTGTTATTTGAATCTCTGTGGATTGGTATACTCAAATATACTGTACAATACCATACAACTGAATAAGAAGTCTTTATCAAAGCCAAACTCAACTTCAACTCAAGAGCAAAGCTGAGAGGGAAAGTGAAACTGAATAGTGTCTTGTCAGGTCATGAAGGTACGGTGAGGTTGAAATCATTGCGTGTTTATATCTGCATTTCTTTGTCGATTTTTTGCGATAGTTAGTGTACTTTTTTACCAAGTCTATTTATATCCAGTGTTATCCTTCTGATCATGATTATATACGTCAATCTCTGGAAGAATGCAGACATGCCAGTAGAAGATAACTGCAAATTTTATTAAGTCGAAGAACCAGACATGTACGTACATAATCACATGTACACAGAGACTTGAGCACTGCAAACACTCATTGTCATAAAACTAGTCGCAAGCACATCTTAATTACTTAAACGAATTTTAGGAAAAAGCAGAAAAGTGAGGCGAGTTAGAAAACAACTGAAGCCGTAAGGACGGAGAAGAGAGAAATCAGAGATATTTTTAAAAAATGGAGAATTGTTTTGTAAAATCACGTCAAAAAGTCTGTAGGGTAACTAAAAGCCAAAGCGAACCAGAGGAAAATGTAAATTTCATGCTACAGTATCTCCAATCATTTCACATACCCGAGCAGTCGCAAAACCCATCTGACATTAATGGGAAGAGTTCAACTTTTCCCAGGAATGTTGAACTCTTACCATTAATGTCTGGTGGGTTTTGACAAATTACCATGTTTTTTTGAAATTTTTCCCTGTGATTCTCTCCAAAAATCTGAAAAATAAAAAGAGTCACTGCAAAATCATGCTGTCTTATTCAATGTCTCAGATGTATTTATAATTTTATTTTAATAGAATTGGATTAATTTTATCTGAACAAAATTTGGCCCATCAGAACCAGTAAGCTCAGTGGTTAAGTGTCAGTCTGTTGTGCACTGAGGAGGTAGTCAGAGTTCAAATCTAGGTAGAACCTTAAAATAACTGAGAGAACTGGTACTGCATGCCTTTGCTCTGACATCTGCAAATGGTTCTAAAAGCTTTGTGTCTTCTTGGATCACAATGTTAAATTGTAGGCCAACACTGAGAATGCAACCAAATCTCTGGTAGTGACCACCCTCAAGTGTAGTGGAATTATATAGTCATATAGATATAGAGTAAATGAATTTGTCACCGATTATAGCAATACCATGCTAAATACATTGACTCTCTCCTCTGTTAGTAGTAGTAGTAGTAGTAGTTCCCTTGGTGCCACTATATACATTTTATACATTTTATATATTATAAATATACAAGCTAAATCTAGTAGATTACATACTACATAAAACTTCAAAAACTCATGAATAATTAATGAGCATTTTGTCCAATCAGATGAAGCAAATCAGCCACGTGGATGCTCCTTTATACCTGATAAAATCTCATCATTCTAAAATGCCCGCGGAGGGATTTGAATTCTGTCCCAGGGGGAAACGGGGTTAATGATTGAGACAATGGAATTTCTATTGATGTTTCGGCTTTCTCATTGAATTGCTAATTAGGATGAACGTTTTATATAAAGAATACTAATGAACATGAAATTTTATATAAAGTTTCATCCTAATTAAGAATTCACTGATAAAGACCCAAAGATAGCAAAAAGTACACGGAACATAAGGTACCTAGATAATAATTTTTGCACTAAATTTACTAATATCACCAAACTACCGAGATACACAGATAATATTTTTAAAATGAAGTTATCCAACTACCATTACTTGTTTGCCGAGCCACTGTTTAGTTCCAATTATTAAACCAAACTCAAAGCCGTAAAATAATAAAAACTTGCATTAAACTTACATATTTTTCGCCCTCAAATTTTTAAACTTGATAAAACACTCGCTGTTCGTGTTTTAAACAGTACATAATAATAATAATAATAATAATGCACTTATATAGCGCAAATTAGCATATGGAAAATGTTCAGATGCGCTTTTACAAAGTCTCTACTTTTAAAATACACTAACAAACTAATAATTAACTAACCAATTAATTAAGAATAACAGTCCAATAAAATGCTATTACTACGAGTTAATGATAAAGTTTAGTCGATAATAGCGATAATAAAACTAGTCGTAAATAGTAGCTAAAGGCTAAAGACTTCTCTGAATAAGTAAGTCTTGAGCTGCTTCTTGAAATAGTCATAGGATTTGATTTCCCTAATACTAGCAGGTAATTTATTCCATAGAAAAGGTGCGGCTGATGTAAATGACCTATCGCCAATAGTAGACAGTGATTTAAAGGACGGTACGATCAGCAGTAGCTCATTATTAGATCTAGTGTTATAAAAAGAGCGCCCTCTGACTTTAATTAATTGGGAAATATACGAAGGGCACATATCATGGATAGCTTTGTAAGTGATAGTAAGTATCTTAAAGATTATTCTAGTTTTGACTGGAAGCCAGTGTAAGCTAATGAGAACCGGAGTAATATGTGTAAAACGGGAAACATTACATATGATTCTAGCGGCAGCATATTGAACTCTTTGAAGTTTTGCTATTTGGTAAGCAGGAAGACCATAACATAAACTGTTACAGTAGTCAAGGCGACATGAAATAAATGCATGGACAAGGATAGTGCTAGACTCAATGGTTATTTTTTTTCTAATCTTTCTAATATAATGTTATGTAAAAAATAAAATGATGATTTACACGTTTTATTAATGTATGTCTCTAGAGACAGCCTTGGGTCCATCCAGACTCCAAGATTCTTGACAGAGAGGGTGGGTGTAACAACAGAGTTGGCAACAGAGAGATGACTGATTGAGTTTTTGTCAAGCTGTTGACGTGTGCCAATAATCATGAACTCAGTTTTTCCATGGTTCATTTTGAGCTTGTTCTCGTGCATCCAAGCCTGGATATCGTTGATACACTCTTCCATAGCTGTCACTGACTGCATGGTCTGGTTAGTATCCGGTCAGTTCGGCTTAAATGATCAGATATAGTTGTGTATCGTCTGCATATGCATGAGCGTGGGGTAAGTGTTTATCAATTATGCGAAATAAATCACTCGCATAGATGATAAAGAGCAGAGGGCCAAGACAGGAACCTTGAGGGAGGCCACAGTTAAGGTCAAATTTCCTAGATGAAGCATTGTTAATGGAGACACGTTGGGATCGTCCAGACAGATAGGCAGTAAACCAGGAGAGAGCAGTACCAGAGACTCCAAGATTCATTTGAAGCCGATTTAGCAAGATGGAGTGGTCAATCGTGTCAAAAGCAGGACTCAAATCTAAGAGAACTAATAGTGTTAAGTGTTGCTTGTTCATATTCAATAGAATGTCGTTCATGACTTTCAGCAGTGCAGTCTCAGTACTATGGTTTTTTACGGTAGGCTGATTGAAGAGGTGGATACAGGCCATTCAGTGACATGTGCTCATGCAGTTGATTAAATACAGCTCTCTCTGTGAGTTTAGAGACGTAAGATAGATTACTAACTGGTCGCAGATTAGGAAAACAAGTGTCTAAGTCTGTATTCTTCAGGTGAGGATAAACGAGTGCTTCTTTCCATAAATCAGGGAAGTGTCCGTACTCAAGAGACACGATATTTATCATGGAGCTAATCACCGGTAAAATGGCATCTTTACACTGGAGTAAGAGTAAGGTCGGCATTGGGTCAAGTGTACATGACTTCTTACTTGCTGTTGTGATAAGATTAAGTATTCCTTGCTCAGAAATAGTGTTGAACCCCGTGAATTCCACCGACGTGGCAGGTACACAAACCGCGGCCTGGGCAGTATTAGTGTTTTCGGAACAGTCCAGTTCATCACGAAGTTTGATAATTTTCTGCACAAAATAGTCTCATAAGTCATTAGCAAGCACATTATTGTCCTTATAATCATGACTGCTGCCTTAAAAAATCTTTTTTATTGTTTTTATAAACGGATGGGTAAATAATGCATGTATCAGCAGCTTCCACCAGGGGTGGATCCATGGGAACCTAAGTGTCAGAATTAATTGTTTGTTGCCCATTGGTTTAGGGGGGGGGGGGGGGGGGGCAGCTCACTTTGGTTCATGGATTGGAACCAAGGGAACCGACCTTGTATGAATTTTTACTAATATTTACTAATTGCTAC